>CM039091.1:51678429-51983510 GCA_022113865.1 Chimonanthus praecox
CTGTAAATTATCTTTATTGAAATTTAAAGATAAGGGATAGTATTCTTTAGTGTTCATCATTAAAAAAACTAATAAATATATAAAAAATTCAATACCTAATGAAACACAGAAAATTAATCTTTTTTTATAACTTAAATCTCAACATTTTAATTTAGAAGAAAGCATTTCTCAGCAGCCGGTCACGATTCCATTATTACGATAGGGGGCCCACCCTTTAGTTGAAGCAAAATCGTGTCCATACTCCATACTCACCAGATCTTGTTGAATGACTTGTCAAGAATTTTCTGAATACAGTAAACACACGTAACTCCGAAATCATTTCATGCATTGGAAATCCATGTGAGCCCATTGCAATCGAAGAAAACTGAAAGAAAACATGCATTACTTTCTCTGAAAGATATGAACTACACCCAAACAGGATCTGAGTATTGAGAGAGAGAGAGAGAGAGAGAGAGGAGAATGAGAAACACGTATTGATATTATCAGCTATATGTTCCACTCCTACTCTATATTTATTGCTTTATATAGAGTGACCGGCTTAAGGTAGACTAATGATTTTAGCCACAATCTAATCTCAAGCCTCTGAAATCTCAGAACTTGCACTGCATCTGGACTCATGAGATTTTAGAGCATCTCAGGACTGACATCGGTGACAACAACAGAGAAATGCTATATTTTTAAATACAAAAGATGGGACTTGTAAAATTCTTGCAAAGATAGATCAGAGATCTACAGTGCAAACAGGAGATCCAAGCAAAGGAACCTGGCCAGTGGAACCCTTCTTCAGTCCCACCAACAAATCACATTTCACATAAATCCCATAATGTGTACTCCAAAAGGCACCACCCTTCCATCTTAGCCTTCCCAACAACACCAGCCTCAGTACAACAGTCCCATACTCCTGGTCCATCACCAGCCCTTCCGACACCTCCTGCGATACCGGCACCAACCCACCACCCAACATCGGCGACACCGCCACCGTGCTCTCAGGCTCTTGGAACAGCACCGGGAGCGGCACAGGCTCTGTGATCGCCTGGTTCCGATACGAGACGTATGCCGAGAGGCGGTCGTAGAAGACAGAAGTGCGCTTGTTGGTGTTTTGGGCCACGATGGTGAATTGCATGGTGGTGGAGATGATGTTAGGGGAGGTGGTGTTGATGGAGTAGATCCCTGCCCCGACGACAGTGAAGCGCGGGTCCGACGGCCGGTACACTAGCCAGACTATGAGAACTGCTATACCAAGTAGAAGGACAACTGTGCCAATAACGGCGAAAAAGAGGCGGAGGGGGTTGCTTGCAGAGCAGGTAGAAGCCATGGGTTTGTCCTGGGCCATTTTCTTCTGGGTCTGGTGTTCTTCATCCATGGGAGGAAGAGACGAGGAGGGTTATGCGAATAGAGGAGAAGAGGAAAAGGGCGTTTGGCACTTGATCTGTAGTGGTGGCAAAATGGAAGTAGAAAAATATAAGAAGAGAAGAGAATCGCAGCGACAGTTGTAAGAAATGCAAGGAAAGGGAAAGGAGAATTAGGTGTGCCGAAGGAGGCTGTTTCTCATATATATATATATATAATTTTAAAAGAAGCTTCTGTTAAACTTTAAATGGACTGTCACCTGATAGACTTAAAGTTCAAATAGATGATTATTTATTATCTGTGTTTTTTTTACAGTGAACGCCATTGATTGTATGATTTATTAATTAAATATGTTGTTGAACTCTTCAAAAAATTATCAGTTCAATTATTTTATAATTTTTAACTTTTGTAATCTTTAAAATGGACTTTTATCAATTAATAAAAATGATTTTTATATTTAAATATAAATGCTTTTAATATATTCATCGGATGAGTCTAAATTGATATCCGCACAAAAGTTAATGAAGTAATAGCCCATGACCCAATATGTAAATGAAAATTGTTTAGAGTGCAAACGAGAGTCTCAATTTGGTTGTGAGGGGAAAATCTAAAAATTTATAAGAGACTAGATCACTTTATCTGTCACACTAGTCTTTTGGGCTACAAGCTCGGTCTTAACAGTTGTATCACAGATAAGTCTCCAAGCTACAATATGTGGACTCAGGGATTCTATAGCTGAACGGGATAGTTGGCGATGATCTATCCGCCAGAGAGTCTCGTTCGAAGGAAAATTATTGGTGTACGAACGAGAGTCCCATACCGATTGTGAGAAGGAAAAACTAAAGACTTATATGGAACTGAGTCACTTCACCTATCGAACTAATAAATTTCCCATTCATTTAAGAAAAAAAAAAAAACCACCTGCATGATAAATAAATAGAAGGATAAAGAAGATATCTAGATTTTCTTTGAAGAAAGAGTTGCATTATTTTGATAGTATGACCAATACAAACTATATACTTATTTTTTTTTCCTTTCTATTCACTCATTTTGACCATTAAATCTAATTAAAATTAAAATCTCTACACAATTGACATTAAATCTTTGTTATCAAATCAAATTACGACAGGATAAGCTTAGATCAGTGCACAATCTTAGAAAACGTTCATCTATCAAGTTTTGGGTCTTTGAGATCACCCAAACCCTTTTATTAGGATCACAATTTCAAAGGCGAATAGCAAATATTTTAAATTCAACAATTAAAATAATTAAAAGAACTCCAAACAGCATAAAGTATTTATTTTATATTTAACAACTTGATTATCGGAAAGATCCACAAAGGTTTTTTCATAACTAAGATGTCTATCTCTCTTAAAACATCTGGAATGATTTTAAAGAAAGTAACCATTTAAAATAGAATGGAATTGAAACTCGAAAATCAAAAACACTCAAACACTTAAATCTTAAAAATTCTTCAGTTAATTTTCTTATCCAGTTGCTTCCTTTTTTTCAACTATACATTATTTTCTGATCATGGTTGTCAGAATCAAAATCGATTCCAACTTCTTTTTGTGAGTCATTTTCAAGATAAATCAGTTCCCACTGTCCTCCCACAACTTATTTATTGGAAAATAGAAACCCTGCATTATTTTAAACTTTAAAGAGAAGCAAAAGAAGATTCCATTTGATATCATACAAAGATTTAGTGAACAAAGAACAGTGAGTACCCAAGTCTCTGGCTGCAAGAAATCTCTTCCTGTTTGAAAAGCAGAAAGCAAGCAAAGAGATAGAGGAGAAAAAGAAGGGAAGCCATTTTCATCCTTTTCTTTATATGCTTAAATCATCCAAAAAAAAAAGTTGGCCGATACTTTGGAAAATTGTAAAAGCACACTTGTCTTCAGTAATAATCGTGAAACATGGCACTGGAAAGTAAGCAAAATAGTATATTTGCCAACTTTAATAAGAAATAGGAAATTTTCTTGAAACTCTTTGGATTAGGTTAATTCTCCTAAAATTTTACTTTGAGTGAAGTTTTGCATTTACATAAAATAGCTATCACTTAATATTACAGGGACTCGAACTCACAATCTCTCACTTATTGAAACGAGAAGTTACTAGTTGAATTATCTCATATTGAGTCATTTAAATATATTTTTATTTAATTATTTTAATTTTGTAAAATTAGTTCATAAAACTCAACAATTCACAACAATTAAAATTTTAGAAGTTTAAATTCATGTGATTAAGATAATTAGATAAAATTTAAATTTTACCTAATTACTACTTTTAATATTTTTCATATAATCAATAAAAATGTATCGGTCTTTTTCAAATTTTAATGAAAGTCGAATAGTGAATTAGAGTTTTTGGCTTTGGTAAAGAGAGCGCAAAAACAGTAATATGGCCGACCGATGGATAAGGTTTGGACCGTCTGGCGACAACAAGCAGAAATGTGACGTGGCTCGCCTACTCTTTACTTTTGGCCACGTAATCACGTGATCAGACCCGATTCACGGGGGCCCTTATACCATACAAAGTAAAGTCAGTAACACCTGGAAAAACTATTGTGGAGAACTAAGTCGTGGGTTGAATACTTTAATGGGTACGATCTCGTGAGAAATGATTTTATCTTAGAATTTATAAAATTTAGAGTTGATAAATTTTGATATTTTATTTGTAAAAATATATTGAGAAATTGTCTCATTTTAAAATCCAAGCTAAATACACAAAGGTTATTATTGGCAAAAGTTCGTTTTTCGACTGATTTTTATAAAAAATATATTAAAATTCATCTTCTCTAAATTTTATGAACTCCGGCACTAATTTTAAGTGAAAATGGTATAATTTTGGATTTCAAAAGTCGTACCAAAGAATTAGGAGGGAATGTTATTTTTCCTTAATTATTTGGTATGATTTTTTAAGTCTAAAATTATACCCTTTTTATTTAAAATCAGTCCCGGAATTTATAAAATTCAGAGTAGATGAATTTTGATACCTTTATTTTAAAAATCGGTTGAGAAACGACCCCTTTTAAAAATTCCTCTCCAGAAGCCCATATTTTTTTTTGAAATCAAGTGTGTACAGAAAGAAAAGTTAGGTTATTTCTATATCTATTAATTTGTCGGATTAAAGTTTTTAAATTTTATATTAAAATGTTTTTTATTTTTTTATAAAAAGGCCCCTTTAAAATTAGTCATAAAAAAATAATTTATTTTAAATACTATTTATACCTATAAGAAATAATTTATAATATAATTTTTTTAAAAAAAATTACATGTGGAAACCGCAAGAAACCTAATGGAAAACCCACATGGGTGAGGATATAGGAATTCGAATCTTACACCTCTTATTTTTTAAAATGGGAGATTACCAGTTGAGCTACACTGATACGAACAAAAATATTATTCTATCAACTTGCATGAGACTGTTTCCTTACCCATCGTGGGCGCGTTTGGATTTTGGATGAACCCTATTAGCAAGTAATTTGAATATCTCATTAGAAGGATGGCTTTGTATATTATGATTATTATTATTAAGTGTTGGACTTACTAGGCATCTGGGTTTTTTCTTTATGATATTAAATATTTATAATGATTAAATTAGATTTATTGTAATAATAATTTTGAAAACTTATCTATTGTGAATTAGTTCATAATGTCTTATCTTAATTTTTACATTAAAATATTAATTGAATTTAAAAAATAAAAGTTAGACAATTTTTTATTCATCTATGAAAAATATTGATTGAATCTAAAAAATAAAAGTTAGACAATTTTTTATTCATCTATGAATTATTATTAAAGTTTCACACAAATTCCTGTGACCGATTTACATGTGATGAACAACTTCACCTTTCAAATTTGAATAACTAGTCTTACAGTGTTGTAGCCAGGGAAATACGTATTGATTTGATATATCGGCCGATATTCGATATATATAGATTAATATTGAGATTTAAATCCCTAATTGTAGCTAGTGCACAGCATATGCTTGAGGAAATGTCATTGAAGGGCTGCATTCCACAATCCACTGTTTTGTAGGGATTCTGTTGAATGAGATTTGTTGTCAGGGCTTGCTTGACGTGGTGAATGTTGGGAAGATAATGTCTATTCCATTTGTATGTAAATCAATATATAAAAATAAAAATAATCATATACCATAAAAGAAATATAAATTTAAGCCAAAATAACAAGTCACAAATTGGCTCTGAGCCATGTTTTTCCTAAGAATTCCCATTTCAACAATTATTTAAGGTAATTACCGGACTGATTGACTGTCTACTATTTAGGGTTTGGTGTCTCAAATTTGGAAATTGTTTCCGTTGTTTGTGATTGAAGATCTTCCATGTTTTCCATTGTCTTGTTGTATTTAAGGGTTTCAATGAAACTGTTCTGTTGTGAACTCATGAAATTTGGGTGCAACTGTTTGTATTCAAATTAACTGAGTACTTCACTAGAATTTCATCATCCAATCTACTTTGTGTCTGAGACTACGCAAAGATTGGGAATTACACAACTGGATGTTGTGTTTGCCCAAAAGAAGTATTTGTTACATGTCTTGATAACAATTTGGGATTGGAAAAACATACCACATAATGTGGTCTAAATTGTGCAAACCAGATGCCTTGGAATGGGTACGAATAATTTGTTGAGTCGCTCTAAAGAGACTGTTCATCAAAGCTTTGATCGGGCCCTACAGATGAATTGATGTGTTAAGGACCACATGGACATGTTGTAACTATAAGATTTTAAAAGACATTATCTTATCTGCTGTGGACTAGTTTTTTTTGTAAACAGACATAAATGTCTATCGAATTGGATCCATACCTAATTTGAACTCATAGTGAGATACACTTATTTTCGAATTAAGCCCGAGCATCATAGATCGTTGAATCTTTTGAGCCTTTAAACTAGTACTTAAAGTGATTTATTTTAGTTGACTACATCATCTTATATAATCTAAAATGGGTACTAAAAATTTGATTACTTGGTTCACAATAGAAAACTTCCTATGATTTTGGCTATTATATGCTATTGATTTTCAAGGCCCTTTTTGCTTAGGATGATCCAATGGATTTAAATTATTAGTCTTTTTTATCTATGTTATCTCTAGTTCATCCAACCCAACCACATAGGGTCCAGCCCAAATTAGAGGGTGAGTATTACAAATGAATCACGCAAGGTCAGTCTCCATAGAGTTTTTCTAATATGTTCATTTCTTGAGAGTATTCTAGCCTCTTTGGATTTGTTATTCAACTCCTGGATTTCCTTTATAGTGATGTTTTTCATTATATATATATATATATATATATATATTTATTTATTTATTTTTTTTTTTTTTTTTGGTGTTTACACTCAGATTGGTGTTCTTGTGTTTTTATCTTCTTCTTTTAATGACAAAGAAATCCAAAACCCCCACATCTCCTGAGTATAAGGGCATTGGATAAAACTCCGGATGTATGCAATCCCCAGCAAACTATGGGCTTCGGGTATCATTTTGTCTGCTAATCATCATCATTGATAATCAATATATCTGGTGTTACCTCTCCACTCTCCACAGCCCAGCAATTTAACATGTCACTTTCTAACTATTTCGTTCTATATCTTAGTTTTTCATTTCTTTTCCATTTTTAGGGACTATCTAGGATCAGACCATCCAAAGAGTTGAATATTGTTTAGCAATGATAAAGAGGGATTCCATATTACAATTCACTCATCACTTTCTGTAATAGACGATTTAATCATTCCTTTTGTTCTAATTCGTAGAAGGTTTTTACATGTCTGCATAGGACTCATATATAACAGCACGAACTGCTATGGGTATCCTGACAAAATGCAAACCATCTGTCCAAGTTAGGCTTCCAAAAGAGTAATCTCCATGCAAGTTTTGAGTAGAGGAGAATGTCACTTTGAAGGAAAGCGCAATGGTGGAAGAATTAAATAACAGTATATGGGGTTTGACTGTCACCTTAAAACCATGTGGTGACTGCACCAGAGCTTTGTATGAGGAATCCATAGGACCAACATTTGTCACAGTTCTTGAGATTGTGGCTGTTCTATTAAGGTTAGGGATGGAAATGGAAGGGAGGTTCAGGTCCAGTACTGAATGGTTGTTGGTCATGCAGGAAGTTCGCATGTCGCTCAAACGGCTTATCGCAGAATTGCTGTATCCCATGGAGCAGAGGAATTGAATATAGTTCTCTGTGGTCATATCATAGATAAGTCCTGGGTGTGCTGCTTTGCTAGGATCCACTTGACCGCCGCCCATGTCGAAGGGATCTGCTGGCTTGCGATTACCTCCTTGAGCAACTATCATCTCTCCATCTGTGCCCAGTTGAGATGCTGCAGTTTTCTTTAAAGGTCATTGTGTTGAAAGATAGAAAGCCATGCTTGGAAAAAGTAAGTTCAAGTTCAAGATAGTGTTTGCCCATGAACTTTCAGAAATCCTTATCATTTTTCATTGGGTAAAATTCTTAATTTTGTTCATGTTATTACCATGGAATATACCTTTTGCTTGTCATATTGCAGGTCTATCTTTGCAAAACTACAGGTGGAATTCCTGGTTTTTGCCTGTATGTATCTTGAATCAACTCACCTGTGGTAACAAGTGCTGATTTTATTGCTGCAGGAGACCAATCTGGATGCAAGTTTTTGATAAGGGCAGCTATTCCAGCTACATGAGGGCAAGCCATTGATGTCCCTGATTGGAAGATGAACCTATCTCTGTTCTCTAGATTGCTGGATTGTGGATATGCAGCTAAGATGCTCACACCAGGTGCAGCTATATCAGGCTGCCATGGACATCACCAAGTATCAATTTGTCATAGTGATCTCAGGTAATGGATTAATGTAACCAATAACACAAAATCATCATCATTGCTGCAATTTATCTCATCTAGTTGGGTCAGCAGGTTTTATGTTTACTTTGAAATATTTTGTCTGTTCTTTTTTTTTTTTCTTTCTTTCAATTTTATTAAATAAACTAGTCTTTCAAGCATGCTAAATGTCACATAATTGTCTATGTTGTAAAGCTTTTGTAGTAAGATCTTTATAGCTTTTCTTTTGTTCTTTGTCTCATGAGTTATGTCAAAAGTATAATAAAATTATTAAAGCATATTCTATGAAGTATCCTACAGGTATCATGGCATTCGACATTGGTCTGACATGATACATTAAGCATGTACAGTGCATCAAAAGATGTTTGGCTCTATTCATTTTATTAGCATTTGATTGCATTTTAATATTTATCTAGTCTCAAATGTTTTTAATGGTGAAAATATATTGGTTATAGAGAAAAACAAAGAGCAGTAACAATAGAGACAAAGGCTAAGACAAAAAGCTAATTGTCAATTCCACAAACTAGGTACATGGGGCCTATTTTCTGATGAATCCACACCACTCAAAATGTTTTTTATCCCCTCTTAGATTTAGACCACAACCTCAAATTATGACCATTTGATACATTCTCACTTTTGCATTGAGCATCATAGATAAAAATATTTATTTGATGGTTTTATTTTTTATCTTAAAAATTTAAGAGCTTGGATGATTCAATAGACTTCATTTTGAACAATCTAATAGTTTCCATGATCAAGTATCAAACCACCTTCTTAATCATAAAGCGGGTTTCACAGTCTGACATTGCATAATAGCACACAGGTGTTTAAGCCTCAAGTGGTTGGTAGACCACCTCAAGAAAAAAGACTTGTATACATGCAAGTTATATCTAATTTCAAAATACTAGCTAGATAATAACTTATTTAATGATTTTTGAGAAACAATACTCCAAGGACTGAAATTCCTTCATTCAAAAACCTTTTTTTCTCTGTGGAAATTAATATGCTGGGAAGATAATTATGGAGTCATAAGTAAGTTTTGCCAAATCAAATTTGGTTCTCACTTGAAACCTGATCAAGGTTATGAGTACTTTCAATTTTATGAACTATGGGATGAATTACCAAACAATCAGTTGCACTCATTGCAATCATCTCTAGGAATTCAATGAGGTTTGATGCAATGAATGTTAGAACTGGGTATCCAACCCAAAAGGCTAGCCCATCCTATATATGTCCCTAGATCTCCTTCTTCACAACCGATGTGGGACTCATTCAACTGCCCAACAATGAAAAAGAGGGGATAGAAAGAACTTAAAAGGCACTTAGAGTTCAAAGTGGGTGAGCCCTTACCTTCAGCACAGCTGGAGACAGGGAACTGGGACCTCTGGATGAGAAATATGCTATCCTTGGTGATTTCCACTTCCCTATCACAGACTTGGCACTGCCAAGCTGAACAACTGGGGACCTTCACAATTCACATAAATTGAATGGAATTATCATTTCCATACATAAAGAAATGGGTTGTATGTCCTGTATCTGCTTACCTTGAATCTCTTATGTAGGACAGTATCTCTGTTCCAACTTCATAATTTACTTGAACACATGGAATGAAGTCACACGGCTCGAGCAGATTATCAGAGAATTGTGCAAAGATGACGCCGATACCTCCTGCTTCGTGAACAGCGAAAGCAGCACCTGCCATATCCTGTGCTCCTAATGAGAAACAGAGTATGACCTTCCCTGCTGCTAATGTAGCATTCAGGCTACCGTAAGTACAGTCTCCGCTGCCAACCCAGGTAACATCTAGATAATACACAGGATTGTAGAACCATATGATCGGGACATGGTAAACGTAAATCGGAGAAATGTCTACCTGAAGATGGCTTCTTTGTCAGGAATGCGTTCTGAGTACTCGAGTCCATGGTACCCATTGGTATGTATTTTAGAATCTAAGGATTGACCCTGCAACAAAAATATGGTATTTCTGTTAGGAGTCTCTTCAGGTTTTGTTTAAGTGAGACTTGGATCAGAAATAAGGTATTTTGTTTTTATCTTCTTTTATAAATGATTTCTCATGCATAATTTCTTCTCAGCCTTGCTACATTCATGTGTTAATTCATGAATGATCTGTAATATTTAAGAATACAGATCTTTGAAACACTTGGCTTGTGACGTTTAGGACTCAAAGTGAGATTTCTGAAATGTTGACCTAAGCTATCAGTGAGAAAAAAAATCACCTTCACCATAACCTTAAGCTGGTAGCCGGAAAAATATAAGATTAAAAAAGAAAATAGATCCACCATTCCTATTCAATGAAACATAACATTGTTTGAACTACTGTGATCAAGAGTGGGTACCACGATCCATCTTATCAACAGTTAGAATTAATGAACCATGGCCCTCAATTTGTGTAGAAGTATGATGTACAAACATGAATAAATTCTACATCTCTACATTTTGTCCAGTGTATCTAAATAACTATATTAAGAATATTGTTTAAAAACATTTTAAATCATTTTTGTACTGTATTGACCAATACATTGACACGTATTTTTTCTTAAAAGATAATGGACTAAGCCTGGTGATTAAAACCATGCCTAGAACTAGAATATCAAATTAAATCAGGTTTTTGAGTTTTCAAACTACAGCTAGTTTTATTCCATACGAAGAATATGTGGCTTTGCCACTGGGGATTGTCTGAATCTTGAGAATTTCACTTCAAACAGTTATAAAGAGATTGGAGTATACATTTTAAATGAGGAGACAACACCTTTATCATGGATTGAACCCCACATCGTCGAAGAGATGAATTGTGGATTTTATAAATAATATAATTCAAGAAAAACTCTTCAACCTTACCATCATCAATCAATACTGTAAAGAGTTATAACAATCAAAATTTTAAAGTTTAAAATCATAAGGACTAAAATGATTAAATCAATATGTTATTATTTTCTTCATATTTTATCAAACAAATATATAACCCATTTAAATATTTAAAGAACAAAAAAAAAGTTGAATTTAAAACCCCCCTACAGTTTTTCTTTCAATTAAAAAAAAAAGAGAGATTTAAATTTCATGCATTTGTTGCTCAAAACCCATGTCAGAGAAATGGTTTGGTAATGGTGGTCATTACCAAGAGGGTGCGGTTGTTTCCCAGTGTAATGGGTGTTGGGAAGGCCCTGTCAATGGTTGTGGCTGCAACATTTATGATCCAGGGTGCCGTGTTCTGAACTGTTTGAGAGAATGGACCATCATTGCCTGCTGAACAAACCACAGTGATCCCTTTTGCCACTGCATGAAAGGACCCAATTGAGATTCCATCGTGCTTCACATAGGGAAATAAAGGAACTCGATTGCCAAGCGATACAGAGAGAACATCCACCCCATCGTGTATGGCTTCATCAAATGCTTTGAGAACATCTGCATCAGTGCACCCCCCACCATTGATTTGCCAGCAAACCTTGTAAACTGCCAATCGAGAATTTGGTGCTCCGCCTCTGGCCAACCCTGCTGCCAGCCCTCTATAGCTCGCATCCTCAACAAGGCGACCTACAGCTGTAGAAGCTGTGTGGGTACCGTGGCCAGTTCCATCTCGTGGGGATAAGAACTCTCCACTTTCACTAGTGTTTACGGGCTCTTTCATCTCAGCAAGGAGTCCTTTTATAAACCAGCGGGCGCCAATCAGTTTCTTGTTGCAGTTGCTGGAATTGAAACTCTCTCCATATTGGCAATGCCCATTCCAGCGGTGTGGGATTGGACCCATTTCTCTATCTGTGAAGCTTTCTGATTCCGGCCAGATTCCTGCAGTACCCATTTCAGAAATTTACAGAAGTTTCAATCATTGGACAGATCTTAATATTGTTCTCTGTGTGCACCTGAATCTATGAGACCAACAATGACATCTTCACCCATTTTACTCTCAGATAGAAGATTCTTCCTAGCATGAGAATGCAGCCCAAGAAAATCCCAACTTCGAGTTGTATGGAGTTTGTGAATTCTGTTGGGTATCACGTGGATGACACCTGGAAACTCTGCAGTCCATCATTCACATGCACGCAAAAAGACACTGGTAAGATGATTTTTTCATGAATAAAACAGAGTTACACCTTTGTTGTATTTACCTGCAATCATTTCTGCCTGAGATTCAGTAAGTGTAGCTGCAAACCCTGAGAAGCCGTGTTTATAGCTATATAGAATCGAATCCTTAGCAGCTTCCTTGCTGCAAGTACAGATGCAAGTTCTGTTATCAATTTCTTACCGCTACCTTCCATCAGCACAATTATTTAGACCTGAGTGCCTGTGAATCTACATTCTGTTCAGCAATCTATTTTATGCATTGGAGCATATTTTTCAATGGTTCCAGTCATTCATTTGGTCATTCAATGGCAACAAAGAGAAATCTCCTCCATTGAGCTATTTGATCTGACCAGTGGACATCGCAGTCAAACATGGACTGTTTGTTTTTTCTGTTCTTGACAGTACAATTACATGCCTTAACCAAATAGTCAGGTGAGTGAGCAAGAGGGGTGAAAATTTTCGTCTGACAAAATAGGTATAGGAAGAGGACTGGGTATGGGAAATGTAGTCGAGAGGAACTGGTCTCTCTTGTCCTAGATATGGTGGAGACTTGGGGAGGGGAGGGAGGTAAAGGCAGGAAGTAATCAAATTAAAATATGGTTAATCTTCAAGGAGATGGTTTTTGGGAAGATTAGTTCGGTATCTTGGCTCTTTATTTGGAAAGATGTCTTCAAATTAAGTCTTCCTGGCCATTATGGGTGACAATTTGGGCTCTCAACTTTAGGAGAAACCCAATGGACTAGGAAATTGACCAATTTGAAAGACTTCTCTCTTTGATTAAGGATTCCACTCTTCCTTTCTAGAAGTGGATCGGAGTTGGAGCAAGAAGCCAAGAACTACAGTGGGATCTTTTGAAGAAGCTCATCTTCTCCCATATCAAACCTAGTTCATCCTAATCCCTTCATTTTAAAGTCATTTTGAAAATCTTTAGTCTCATCTGAGGTGAAAGCTTTTTGTATTGGTTTAATGAGGAATTGGTCAGCGAAATTTCCATTCACTGCCCCTTTGTTGTCCCTATTTGGTTTTTTTCTTCTCCATTTTCTCTATTCATTGGGTTCACCCACCACCATTTCAGGCTCTCATGTTGGCATAGGGTCAAGGCCATTCTCCAAGAAAGGTCAAATGCCCTGCAGATCAGTACCTTTGGCCATAGCATGGTTTGCTTCGGGAGAGTGCAACCAGTGGATTTTTTAGGACTACCTTAGGCAGTGTTGCTAATAGCTGTTTTTATTGGAATTGTTCTGTTATATTGCCCTGTTGTGTGCTATTGGCTGTTTGATTTAATGGGTGGCTCAAATCCTCTTTGGGCTGAGGATTTTTTTTCCTGTACTTATTTGCTTTTTGTTATCATGATCTCTGTAATCATCAACATCATCATCTTCGTAGCCAAAATCGCATCTAAGGTCATTTTTTCGAGTTCTACTTCTCGACGTGACCCTATCATCAACCATACAGTTAGTCACCCCACTTCTTTCATGTCTCTTTTAATCCCTACCTCCACATTTTTACTGGTCTACCCCTCTTCCTTGTACCTGCAAACCTGTTATTCCTTTCTAAAATATATATTTCAGTTTCTCTCTGTCACCCTATCATAAACTCTGCAGTCAATTACCTCACTATCTATCATGTCTTTTTGAATCCCTTACCTCCATGTTTTTAGTGGTCTACTCATCTTCCTTGTACTTGCAACTTGTTCTCTCTCTCCAAATATGTATATCATCCATGACGAGTCCCACCAAATGGCTTAGTGGAAGGAAAATTTTGTGTGTGCAGCAAATGGGACCCATTTGACCTGGTGCTGTGTTTGCAGATTAAAGTGTGTTCAGGTGATTGTTTACTTCATGTATGTGTATGTACATTAAAAGCTGTGCCTACATCATTCTCCTTATTTATTTTAGTTTTTCTTCCTGTCTTAATCTGATCATGATTGATGTTAAAAGGTTGTGGAACTTTCTATCCCAATTACTGTCGTTTCCTATTACCATTTCACCATAAATGCATATTTGAACTCTTAGTTTGTGCAACCACCAAAATATGGGTCACGTCTTAGGTACATCTGGACAAACAATTATTATGGGGTTAGTGTATCAGATGACACGGTGTGTCCAATTTGACAAATTAAAAAAACTAGGATTTTGGGATATAGTACAATATTCTTGTTAACTTTCCTACAAGATTTTAAAAAAATAAAATAAAAAGCATTATGCAAATATGGAACCAATAAAAATTAATGTGCAAATCTTACTGCAAACATCCAAGTTAGATATTCCTATACCCAAGCTACAAACCAATGCTTAAACTAGTGGAGGAGACTAGCTGTGCCATGAAGAATCTGGCAGGAGTCCAGGTCTATAGAGACACATTGTTCATTTTAAAGAATCTATGTGGTACAGATGCAAGATCACAAGGTCTTACCTTCCAAGCAAATTTGTTAGCATGTCATGGTGAGAATTAGTGACAGCAGTGGAGTCTTCATGCGGCCTCTCTCCCATATAGATGATGTGGACCTGAATAACTCAACAATAGGTAAACAGCCAAGGAATGCAAGAGTAATTGGAAGGCCAAACCAGACTCATTGCAACTCAGAGACTTACACTGCTTGCTGCTTTGACACAGATAACTTGGAACTGGCAAAGGAAGGAGAGGAAAAGTAGAGAAAACAAAGTAAGTGACCAATCTGTGGTTGTTTCTCTCTGAGCACTCATAATTGCCATGCTTTGATTTCAGGGTGAATGGAAGAGACAGAGGAGCTTCTGAAACCTTGATTCTTTGGGATCACCCTCTTCAATGGTCTGTAATCATTTATCTGTTGTATTGATTTATAGAAGTGGGTGGATGCTACATACTTTTTGGGGGGTCCCTTTTCTCCTTTTGTTTGTGGGAAAAGTGAGCAGTGAGTACGGTAGTATCTATGCCCAAACATTTCAAAGCTGCCCTGAATGATGCTGTTGGTGGCAGCTGCTATAGTGGAGTAGAACTTAAGCTGAGCAAAAGGGAATATTTTGCTTCTGTAATGAATGAGCTAAGGAGATCACCTTGACTGTAACTGATATGGTTTTGGACCCATAATGACCAGCACCATAGCAATTGCGCAATGGCTAACTAAGCAGTTATGAACCATTGCTGTTGGTTCACACCTTTTTCTTTAAACATTTAGAAATAGTTTAATATTTTAATATCGAAAATTATATTCTTAATGGTCTCATACATAAAATGTTTAAAACATAGTGCAGAGTTTCTTTCTCAAGGGTGTGTTCTTTACTGTGAAGTGTGAACATAGAAAAGGTTGGATGGGTCAATGGGTGATCATGAAGGCTCATGCCTAGGCTGGGGGGCTCCATTGACTTGGGAGGGTCCTTGGTCTACCATCTCCTCAAGTGGGAGAGTGGGTGTCATAATTTGTGGTAGAAAGGCGTATATGTTCATGTGACCTTAATTGAAGAAGGAAAAAACTGATATTTAATGGGTGAACCATTTATTAGCTGTTTGAACCATGACACAACCATGAGTTTTAGCATCATATTGTCACCTGCTTTTGAAGTGTAAACTATAAAAGCCAAAGAGGGAGTTCCATTTACAATGGGAAACTGTTTCTAGTGGTCCAAGAGACATCTAAGAAATCATAAAATGGAAAAAACCAGTTGACAAACATTTTGTTTTGTTTTCGTGGATCTGACAACTTGGCCTCATTTTATATCAGTAGAAATGGTCATGCAGCCCTTCTTTGGTTTTAGTCAAGCAAAGGCCATTCGTCGACTAATTAAGCAATGTAAATAGGATCAAGGCATTCATTCCATTCAGACCCATAATGGACCATCCGGGTTACACTTGCTTGTTCTGTTAAGCTAACAGACTGTAATAGAACATTGGATGCCTATAATTCAATATATTGTACTAACACCAACTGCAGATCACTACAATCTTGATTTATTCGACTCTTCCATTGTATCATCACATGCACAGTTTCATCTAGTCATTATGTTCATGCTTGCAGTCATTTCCTTTCTCTAGGCCATCTTTAGCATTTTTCAATGGAAAAGGATCACATGAGTGAATTGTCAAGTGTGAAGGTCTAAAAGGGACCAAACTTTTAAGTGAATGATACATTTTTTGTGTAAAATGGATATGCAATCTTCCCCTGTGAAGATGAATCCAAGAATATTGCAGAGAGTTTGATGAATAGTCGATAATCTTCAGCCGTGACCTTCCACGCTTCACCCTAGTGAACCTTAGGAAATTTAGTTCCCTTTTAGGGTGCATTTCAAAACTTAGGTCCATGGAAAATATTTTCTTATGACCGAAGGGAGTGTGAAGATTCAATGCTGAAGATTACCAAGCCCAAATGTTTACAATATGTATGAATTCCATTTCCTATGAGGGAGATCCATTTTCCTCAGAAAATTTGCCACCAATTGTAAATTTGATGTGTCTATTTCTAATCATCATCCTTGGTCGTTCATATTTCTCCATTTTGATCCTAAGAAGTCGTCATTTTCATCCTTCTCAGAGAGCAATCATCCTTCCTAGAAAGCAAGCAATGGCAAGCACGGCCTGGGGCACGAAGGCTCAGTGATGATACATTTCCTTGTGGTGTATGCCTTAAGATAAGGCCTCTATCACTGTCAGTTCATGTTAATGCTGATCTATGAGAATATTTTCCTCTCTCTTTCTCAGAGACACAAACACAGCAGTATACATCTCCAGTTCCCCACACCAAGGAAACATGATCTATCAGTGGAAGCACTTGAGTCCTTTACCTGGCTCACCATACATCCCCTCTCTCTGTATTGAATTTCATTTTCCTTCGAGTCCCATTTCATCTTAAATTATGAAGCTGCACCACCTTGCAACCTTGATCATGAAAGTACCATCCATTTTGCAGGCTCGTCTGTTTCAATTGGGCAATAATACCTATTTGCCTGGAAAAAGACTAAATTCACACATTTGGTGATTGAATTGAGTATTGATTCTTCTAAGGGAGCACTGATTTTGTTATTGATAAATTAAAAGGTGAAAGGGGTAAAAAAAGAAAGCATCCTTACTTTTACATCATTCAGTGCTCCCTTGGAAAAAATAAATAATAATTTACCCTATCCTATCCAATGCTCCATCTAGTCCAATTCAATCGATAATGACCTCTGCTGTCAATGTACACGGTAAAAGACATCCCTCCGTTTATCATGGACTGAAGGACATGGAGTGTGCCTGCCCAATGGGGAGGTGACATTATGTTGTCTTGTTGGTCCACCTGATCTTCATCTTTTCTTTTACTTACTTTCATCTTTATGCCTGCAACTGATGCTTTTTCTTTTCATTGTGCTTTTCCTTTTTTTATAAAAGCTAGGTACCAAAGTTGGATGGCCTTTGGAGGTGGCAAACCATTTGACTTTCCTTAGGTGGTAGGGCTTCAAATAAGTTGGGTTGTGCTGGACTGAAGCTCAACCAAGAGCAAACCGACAACTATTATGCCTGTTTATGCTAAATTTCCTGGCCAGCAGAGAACTTTACTCAAATCTAACTCTCTTTTTCCAGTTTTAGAGTCCCATTCGACATGAAAATTCAGCATTGTTTTTTTGCTTTCTTAGCACTATTGAAATTATTGTAGTAGACTGGTATTTCAACTAAAATCTTGAATATTTTGGTCCATTTGGCCCTCTTTGATATTTTTGTTTCATTTTTATTTTAATTAAAAATTACATATCAACCAAAATGGCTGATATGACTGAAACTTTAGCCAGTATTTGAGGAAAGATCTATATTGTCTGACATTCTGATCTCAGAAATCTGGTCCATACAATGATGGGCTTGTGCCGAACTGGCCCATTTCCAATCTACTTTTTGGATAACATGGGTATCCCTTCTTCGTATTGGAGGTGAGACTAATCCCACGGATACATGAAACCACCCGCAAGTCTCCTGTATCAGGTAAGCTCAGGAGAAATCGAATGCAAGACCTCGAATCTAATCTTAGAAGTTTAGACCAACTGATCTATCCGTGTTTTGCGGAGAAAGGTTGGGGCTCTTCTCTCCAGTAGTTTGCATTCTCCATTTTTCTCTACTGAATTCCAACAAAAAAAATGTGGACAGAAATTTGTATGTATAATTTTCCCACATCCCATTATCTAAATGTAACCTTGATATCCCTCAATGGGCCATTTACCGACAGTTTGCTGCAAAATCTAGTGCTACAAATGGGGCACAGACAGCGACTAGGTTTTTCAAGAATATAAACAATAATTCGCCATTGGTGATGGGCATTTTTGGAATTAAGCTATGTTCCATATCTGTCGTCTGTGGACCTTTATAAAGGGAAAAGTTTAAAAATTGAAATACAGGCCGACCGACCAAAGTCATTTTCCTTCCATGTTTTTAAAATGATAAATTTAATGGTTGAATTATAGGTGGAAAGCTCAACTGTACTCTCTCTGTTCAAGTGAATTCAAAGACCCAATGAATTCTGCCAAAAGTTAAGGACTTGGTTAAGTTTTTGAAAGCAATATTATACACTATATAAACATATAATATTGAATTTTAAAAACTATATTAAATTATGGAAGTACTAAACAAAACATTAAAATCAGAGAACGTTTTCTTCTTCATGACAGTGAAAAGAATAAAAATTAAAGAATGAAGAAAGAAGATGAAACGAAAATAGAGAAGAAGAAGGAGAAGCGACTAGAACTCGGAATGGAAAAACAAAGAAGATAAAAGTAGAAAGAGAGGAGGATGGAAAAACAAAGAAAGAAGAAAAAGAAAACCTCAAAAGGGAAATATAAACGATAATTTTAAATCTACTATGTTTTTATCGATAAAATATCATTACCGTGTTAATAATGCGTATTTGTCGGTATAACATTAAATTCTCGATAAAGATAAATAGTAATATCTCAGTAAATTCCTTATTAAAAAATCTTTACAATAATCTCAATGAAATTTTTACAATGATATTCTAATATATTGTTTGTTCAGAATTAGTTGTTCATGAATGGTATTAAGATTTTAATTTTATTAATATTTTCATTTATTATTTTTTTTATTTTTTAAATATTATATTTCTCCCAGATTTTCCCCTTAATTTCTTGATAAAACCCAAGAATTTGAGAATATCCATATTTACTAATCACCGTTAATATTCCAAGATCGGTACCATTTTTGCAACGTCATTCTTATATCTCTTTACTTTGTTTGAGAGCAAAAACGCCACATGTGGCTCTCCAGCATCAATATTAAACAATATTACACTTATTTTATTTAATGGAATAGTACATAATTTATATACATAAAAATATAGATTATAAAAAATGTAATATGAAAATATGACTTGATTTAAATTTTTATGTTTATTTAAATTATAATTTATTGTACATATGTATAAATTAATATCGAACCAAAATGAATCTCATTCAAAAGCCTATAAATATAGGCTCAAAAAGAACTTTACATTAGGCATTTATCCTATCTAATGTAAGCACATGATAAGTAATACTCCACCTGTCCCAAATTAATTGTCTTAAATGTATTTTGGAATTGTCCCAAAATAATTATCTCATTTATATTAGAATAATATAAAGTGTGTTGAAAATGGATGAGATCACATAGAGTGCTAACCTTATATAAAGAGTTCTTTAAAAAATACAAATATTTCAAATGAGACAATTAAAATGAGATGAAAGGAGTACTTTTTCTCTAGCAAGCTCTCGATTAGGCAGTGAGAAACCAGTCACCCAAAGCAATTCTTCCATCGATGTATATTATATTTGAAAGTCGGGCAATATTTCAAAAGAATGTAAATTTTACATTTAAAATAATAGACTAATTAATTGTAGCATGCCATTCCACGCTAGCAAATATTCTTATTTCGTGTATAGGTGCGGAATGCAGATACCCATGTTATCAAAAAAAAATCATGTTTCTCAGAAGAGAATTGATAAGACTGCAAATATTTTTTTTATAACAAAAAATACCGATGTACTTGTTCACCAATTAAATCTTGATAAATAGAAAATATATATATATATATTACCCCTTGTCATCAAGAATACCGATGTCCCAATCAATTCTTTTCAAAAACAGAGAATATTCTGACTGCTGTCATCGTTGATACAAACTGGGCCTAAAAGACGAGCCAGTTCTAAAGTCTGTTGCTTGAAGTGTAAATCTAGACATGGACATGTCTCGGTTCGGACAGCCCACACATTTATGCATTTATGGCCCACCCTCAATCTGATGTTCATACTACTCTCAATTATCATACTTTCTTATACTCCAAAGTTCTCTACAAATAATAATAAGGACGATGATGACAACCCACCCTAGATGATTTTAAACAATTCAAATGATTGTTTTCCTTGATAAAGCTAAATGTAGAGCTCTCCAACCCATTAGAGCTAAAGAAGGCCCATCATCTCTTCCATCCAATTTTGCGGCCCACAACTAGATAGAAACAAATTAAGGACATGCAGTTAACAGCAAGGCCATCCTTCGAATGATTTAGATTGTCCAACATCAGTGCCCGTGTACAACTATAGTTTTTTTTTAGGACCAGAGGTGCCAAAGCATCGCGCCCGACTAGTCTCCTAGGGTGAGTGAAAACCCCTCCATCTGTACACACCAAGTAATTCGATGGAAATTCGATAGGACCTTACTCTATACATATTTCCGTGGGAAGTGACCCTTCATTGGAGCTCCTATTGAGAGATCTATTTTGAAACCCATTCTAATTTTGTCTTCATACCAAAACATTTGAGTTCCAGTTTCATCTTAAAAAAACAGCATAAACATTTAAAAAATATAAGTTATAATATGAAGAAAATAATACAAACTTATAAAAATATTGCAATCAATTGTTTTCATCATTTCGCACTAATCTATATAAATAAAAACATGAATTATCATTAAATACTAATTCATATTTGTAATCTCAAGTCATAATAACATAATTATCAAATAGTAATTCAAAAGGATTAGAGTTTTACTCTAATAGTTGTCAAATAAAAATCCAATTAGACAAGAAAATCCAAGAAATATCTAAAAAATAAATTTTGAATTTTCATTTTATTCAAAATCAAAGGCCAAAACTCAAAACAAGGATGCACTAGGTTCATTTCATTCTCCTCCAATTCTCATCACATCTATAAAATATCAATAGTATGAATTGAAAATAGACTTGATAAACTACAAATGAACCAAATTTCAATCTAAAATTCAGTTTGTAGTCACCTGATCTTAGTCTCAAGGACTCCTAGTGACTTGGAGTATCAAGATCGAGTGGACATAAATTAAATTTTAGGCTAAAATTTAGTTCATCAAGTCTACTTTTAATCTTTACGGCCGAATTTTATATAAATATGTAAAAGAAAAAATACATGAAATCAATAGAGCAAAATGGTTAGGGCGAAAAAAGCATTCTAGCCCATCTCGCCCGAATCAGGCCCATCCTATCCAAAAGAAACTGAAACAAAATGCAGTACTAACATTTAAGCCATTCCGTTCCCTTCTATGGCCAGAACCAAAACATTCTGTCCATTCCAGGTTGAACAGAACGGAATTGGAAAAGCATGAGGCATGGAAACACACTTAGAAATTCATTTTTGACCGCATGGTGGGAAAAAGAAAGCAAAAGAAAAAAAGGATAGAAGTTGATACCATGTGGAGAGAAGAGGACCATTTGGAATGTCGGAACCACGGGAAGAGATTAATTTCCCAATAACCTGGGTCTGAAAATAATGTCGATCAGGATATAAATATTTTTCTACCAAAAAGGAGAGATAAATATTTGATATTTGACCAGGTGATAATAGAAATTTGATAAAATGGGAGCAGTTTTATATTAACTATGAATCAATTCTATCGTTATTTAATTTTTACTGCTAAAAAAAACTATGAATCAAATCCCACCAGCAATTGTGAAGATTGAACAAAATGCTGCGAGGATGCGATCTCAACATCCAAATAAAACTGTCAATGGACAAGCCCTCATCGGTGAAAGATGGGATGTCACCTCCATGAAGCATTGGTATACCTTCATTGCTTATCTTTCAGACGGTTTTTGGAACAGTAAACATCATTCTTCCTGCTTGTAGGAATACATTGTATAAGGAAAACAGAAGTATCTTTGGTCGCTGGTTTACTGGGCGATCTGGAGAATTGAGCTCTGAAAATTTTCGATGGAAAGTAAACAAGTTTGGATTAGCATCTAGTCAAGAAGGAAACATGAAAGAGAATAGTTCGATTCAATATTCGTGAGGTTTTCATTACCGTCTCTCAAGAATTGGATTTACTTTGTCTGGAGTCTCTTTGGAAGTTGCTCTTTTATCATCATAAGTGGAGCCCTGCAGAGGGTTAGACAAGAATGCTGAGAATAGAAGCAGAAGAAACAATGGAAGAGCTTGAAGAGGGGAAAAATTTGACATAGGGACAGCAAATGCTATGTCAGAGTAAATGTTATTTTAAGATGGTTCAGGCAGTAGAGACTAGAAACAGCCACAATCTGAAGATATTTTTTTTAATTTTTTATTCAGCCCTAAATCTGAAGAGTTGAAGGATTGCAAGTAAAAGGTAATAGAGAAAGGGGAGTCTGCAGAAGATATGGACTCAAGTGGTAAGACACGATACAACAGCATGATTGTCGATAAGGTTGAATGAAAATTAGAACTTAATAAGTCAGCTTTGGCTAAATGGGACAACAGCTTTGATGATTATGATGATAATAACCAATAATGAACTTCCAATATATCTCTGGACTTGTCACAAACTTCAGAATTTAAGGAACAGGGAGAAGAATATAATCTTCCCAAAATCCAAGCAAGTCAGTAGAAATTTTTCCACTTGCAAAACAGAAAGAAGCCTATCAAGCCTATATTAATTAAAAATGTAATAGTTGGCACAGCACTTTGATAATCTGATGCCATCAGAGTTCTGATGAACCAGAGAGGAAAATAAATAATACATGCACTGACAAAAGATCATTCAAATCTTTCTGAATTTCCAACGTAAGATAACAAAGTGCACAAGTAACTTTGTCCAGAAAACAGATCCAGATATTAATTAGGTTTCATGAGTTGGGAATTTGCAATGCTACTTCATGTCATGGATGATACTTTAACAGGGATTTACCTCTTGAAAAGATGAAAAAGAAGTACCATCCTACCCATGAACCAGATTCATCCCATCTTTTCAGAGATGAAACCATCCACTTAAATATATGGAATTCTTTACACTCCCTCATGTGTTCTGATCCTAGTGAATCAGAATTCAACAAATTGATTCACAATTCATTGCAAATCAATTGCACATTTGCACAAATCTAATTGATTCAATTCACGATTGATATCCATTCATCTTCTCAAATACATTTTGTAATTCACCAGTTATGTCCCACATAAACTCAAAAGAAGCTACTGAATTCTCAGCTATAGTCATCCATAGCTTGTGCCTCATATTGAATGGGAAACTTTTTCATTATCATTAAAGCCTTTGTCCAATCTATTTGGGGCTAGCTTTCCAAGTTCTATTTTTGTACTCAACCCTATTGAAATCATGGTCATCACCCTACATTATGTCATGGCCTGTCTTCTCATTGGAATCCATGTATAGATGGCCTCGCCAGTCTCCATACACCTTCTACTCATAATACTTCAACTCTTCGTACTAGGTTGTTTCTAGTCTTCTAGAAATGTGCCCAAACCATCTTTAAATGACAGGCTCTCATCATTTCTTCTGTCAAAGCAACATTTAAGCTCTCCTCTAATGCACTAATTCATTATTATCATCAAAGCGTTTGCCCATCTATTTGGAAACAGTTTTTTGGTTCTAATGCACATACTTCTAGTTCTAGATTTTAATGACACACATCCAACTTAACACATATATCTTTGTTACCATTGCTTTTTCTACATGTCTTTTATTCATCATCAATATTCAACTCCATATAGCATTCGAAGTTTAACTGTCATCTAATAGAAATGCCGTTTTAATCGACACAGTACTCTTGTATCACATTACACTCCAATAGCTTGCCTACAATTAGCCCAACATGTGGCTATCCTATTAGCTATACCCAAAACCATACCCTCCAATTTGTTCTTTAATTGCACCCAAGCATCGAAATTTCTCACTATGTGGTACCAACAGTCATTTTCAATTTTAATCAAGCAACTCCCTACTCATAACCCAACTTCAGTTCCATATAGCATTCCAAGTACGATTGTCATCTTATAGAATCACCTCTTTAATCTACATGATGCTCTCTTATCACATAAATCCACTTGCTTGTCTGACAACCCACCTTATACTCCTTGTGTTGGATATATCGAAATCATATACTCCCTTTGTTTCTATGGTTGCAACCTAAATACCTGAATTTATCACAAGATGATGCCAAGTCTCTTCCAATTCCATCTGGTTCATCTTCCCTGTTCCCACATCTACTACAATTCCATTCCATGCACTACATTTATGTTCTACTAAATTCCAAACTCTCTCACTGAAGGGTATTTTTGGTTGGGAGGGGAGGGAGGAGGGAGGAGGAATAACCATGATTTTTGAAAAGAAAAGAAAAATAACCATGTCACCGAAGCTTTCTTTCATAATTCTAATTTATTGTTTAATTTTGGGGAATAATAACCATGTCACTAAAGCTTTCTTTCGCAATTGATTTGTTGTTTAATTGATCTCTTGTCTTCACTACTTAGTACTACATTGTATGCAATTAACATACACTGTGCAATCTCATCCTAGATTTCAAATGATAAATTGTCCATAATTGAGAGAAAGAACTAGGTGCACAAAGCAAACCCTTGGCAAAGTCCAACTCCAATTGAGAATTCCAAGTCTCCCCACACACCATGTTTAACTTCTTACAATGGTTTGATTCTTTTCTTAGGCACTGCTCTATTACTCCAAAAGTTTCATAGCTCATAATCATAGCTAGGGTTGCATGGAACATTGAATCGTGGTTCACAGGTCTCAGTTTATGGCTTGCAAGTCACGACTTTCCAATGACCCTGGTTCGCTGAGGCAATATTAGATGATTCACTTTTTCAGATTGTTCAGTTTGCTGGTCATGGATTGCTAAACTTTCAAATTAGTTTCCATATTCTTTTACCCAAAATGTGGATTGTGCCATGTATTGTATCATTGAATTTATTATCAAGTTGGGTTTTCAACTATATTTGTAGGCCAAATGTGACATTGCCATGTAGTTCTCAATCTTTTACTGATACAATCCCATCCATGGAATGCTGACAAACATTTCTGATATCAAATGATAACCAGGTTTCAAAAAAAAAAAAAAAAGTGTGAGTGTGTGTGTGTGTGTGTGTGTGTGAGAGAGAGAGAGAGAGAGAGAGAGAATAGTGTGTTCATGAATCAAGGAAATGAAGCATTTGGAGCTACATGTGTACTAAAAGTTAACTCTATTTAACTTTGTGAGCCATTGCATCTAAAATCATATAATATGTATCAAAGTTTATTTTCTTCACAAATTTATTTTTGTTTTAGATTTAGATAGTAACAATTTTGTGGACAAATATAATTGACATACTCCTTATAAAAAACGTTGAGCCTTCGGAAATGTCAAAATTTTATAGTAGAACTTCGTAACTCTTCCCTCTATACATGACAATTTCTGACCTACAGCAAAAGGGACACTCTCCTACACCAGAAAAGGCTAGAAAGCACAAAATCCCACTCCAAAGAAGTGACGAGCATCTATACAGAGCTCTCTAGCACATGATCCTATATCCTACGGCGAAGGGCTGAGAAGTGTCTAAAAATTGAGCTATGTGCTACTAACTTCTACTCAGATCACATGGATTGCAGGCAGGCAGCACATTATGGCAATCTGTCCCACGAATCAAAACACCACAACCTGGATCGTGATTCACTTAGCTCAAGCAGTGATCCATGCAACCCTGATCAAAACAAACAAATAAGTGGCTCAGAACAGACACTTACTGAAGCCCCACGCTAACTGGGAACTCTATTTTCTCTCCAGACACTGTTCTTGGGCTAGTTTTTTGCCCTTTTTCTTTGAGAGACTTTAGGCTTGTTTTTGCTCCTTTGTGCATTCCCTGCATTATCCTGATATATCTATTTGGTTGACAACTCTCAGATATAAATTAGAATAATCCCTTTGGATGACAATCTGAGTTAGTGAATGTGAATAGAAGGCATGAGCATCGGGGCACTATGGCCAGCAAGGTTAGTTGACAACTTGATGGGAAGAAGTGAATGGATCTAGTGGAGATTTTAAATTTCTTCTTTTTATTAATCCACAGAAGCTGTACAAATTGTTTTAAAGGGCATATTATGACAGACCAAATTGTGCTTGTAGGTATGATTAGGTAGCCATGAATGGAGAACTGCAAGTCTAGATAGATTAAAACAGCAAGTTATCAGTTAAGTAGATGATCACTTGGTCATGAACACCTCATAAGGGCGCAAATGGTTCATAGATTAATTCGGTAAGATTCTCTATTGCAGCAAAGCTCTATTAGTAACAATGTTGACAGAAATGAATTGGTCATCACTTTGGAGCGAAGCAAACTCCAGGAGAAACACACTTTTACTCTGTCCTGGGTTCCAGCTGAAAGACACTTTAAATACTGGTACAGCATTACAAATACTTATAGACACAAATACAGCAAAATGGTGATATATCTTCAGGACATGAATACAGGCATCTCTTTTTAACATCTAAATTAATTTTTAATTTTTACTCAAATATTTTACAAATGTTATTATTTGCTCTACTGCTATTCGAATTAATTTCATACAGGTAGATGACTAAAACAGCATTAAGGCTCAATCTTCTTCTTCTTCTTCTTTTGTTATTAATTTATTAAGTTTAGAAAATCTAGAGATTGTTTTAGCATAGATTAATGGCCTGGGTTGAAGTGGGTCTTTTCCAATCGTCTAGGAGTCAAGAAACCCTTCAATACTTGAAACCCTTCTACCTCAAAAAAAGGAAAAAAAATCCATCTTTTAATGATTTTATGCTTACTACAAATTCTGGATTTTTTTCTCGCTCTGTAAGACCATACAGCCTCCTTGCAGTCATCTTCTACCAGGAATGTGAGATTACCCTCTAGGTTTGGGTGTTCAAGTGATTTTCTATGATTGTTCTCTTCTTTCCACTTCTAAACCACATCTTGGACAACAACACATGCTGTGGTATCTTGGAGAAGGATTTGAAACACAGGAACCCAGTCTATATATTTGACACGTACTAGTTAGGAAACGACCTCCATTCTTGGGAAGTCCAAGGAGTTAGAAAACCATGACATGATAACATTCTTGAGGTAAAACTCACTCTCAAAAGTTAGCCATTGAGAGAAGGGTGTCTCAAGTGTTATATAGAGTCATTAGTTTCACAAATTAACCGATGTGGGACTTTTTGTCACTTCACACCCACCCTCACGTGCAGCTGTGCCCTGCGGTTGCACATGGGACCTACTCTGGTACCAAGTAAGAAAACCACGACATGATAACATTCTTGAGATAGAAATCACTCTCAAAAGAAGGGTGCTTCAAGTGTTATATAAAGTCATTGGTTTCACAAATTAACAGATGTAGAACTTTTTGTCACTTTACACAAAGTTCAAACTATGCAGGAAGCCAAGAGGAGGCCCTGCTCTTCTCCATGCTTTATTTGCTACCCAATCTCCCCACACACTCCTCCAATTGATTTCTTATCTCACTACTAAGTACCATACCACCCAATGGCACCCATGAATAAGACACGGGGTTAAGGCAAGTCTTTGTTGAAGTGCCGCTCCAATCTCCCCACACACTATTCTCAAACTAGTTGTCACCCTTTCATACACAACTTGGATAATCTCAATGTACTCATTCGAAATGCATTTCCTTTTCAATATTTGTCATTTCTTTTCCTATGGGCATGTTTGTTGGTTTTTGGGGAAAATAAATTCAATAGAAAATTGGATTCAATGGAAAAAAAATCCTAGGGAATGACTGGGTAGGAATTCATTTTCTATTCTAAAAATTTCTTACATTATTTGCCATTATAACCAATAGAAGGAAAACCAGTTAATACATGGGTCACACCAGGTTGGGTCCACAGTAGCCAAAGGCATGTCTTAGTTACAACTCGGCCCTCACCTATCTTTTCTCAAAAACCTTTTTCCTACAATAAGCCCTTTTTTTGTTTTTTGAAAGATAACTATTTTCATTGAAAGGAAAGAGGAGAACACTAAGCTGAAACACCTCTGGCAGGCAGGGCTAACAACCAACAAAAACTACAATAAGAAATCCCCAAAAAAGGTAGCTCCATTGCCAAAGAGATGGCAGAACAAGGAGGACAATACAAACAGGCTTACAGGACCTTACAGATTTCCTGAAATTCACACATACTAACCGATCTAATTGCTAGAGCCCCCAAACCACAAAACAAACTTCATTGAGAAACCACAGCTCCCCCCACCTTAAACTCTGTATCCACATTTTAGTCATAATTTACCGAGGATTGAAGCTTACAAAGTTCCCGATCCCTTTTCCTCATTCTTCTAGCTAGCGCCTTTTTCTTTCTCCAGATTTTCCACCTCTCAAAATTCCTGTAGAAATTCTTTCAGCTGAACCGCTCTGTTTTGAGACGAGAATCCCAATAGGGCACCCACCAAAAGGGCCTTCTCCTCCTCAAAGTCCAGAGATCTCTTCATCGTCGCTAGATGATTTTGTAAATCCTCCTCCCTTCCTTCACCTTCCGCCACCTCCTCAACCCAATTCACCTGAGGAGGAGGGGGCCCATTTCGCAGAGATGCTTCCCTCCCTTCACCCTCCTCTGCTTCAACACCCCCCCAACCCCCACCCCCCCAACAACTATAAGGAGTAGGAACCATCCTGTTTGTTGTGATCGCCATTTTTGTCTCTTGAGATAAGCTCAGGCCCTTCATTTTCAGATTGTTTGAAGTGTTTTTTGGAATAGCTAGCAAATATTATGATTAACATGAAGTAAATGTTAGTGTTAATTAAAATTCTAACTATTAGATAATGCACCTGTGCATTTATACAATAGATACTTATATAATGTGCTTAGAAGATCAATTGCCAACATGTTTTGGTGCTTTGGAATAGTATTGTGTTTTGTTGACATTGATGAAATAAGGATATAAATCCATGAATCTACACATATTTTGAAGCATCTAAGCATGCCCAGTATAACCAGGCTTGCACTTGGACATGCATCTTGCACCTTAGGCTCCAGGACCCCTTAGCAACTTGATTGCACCTTGCACCTTTACTACCATGGTTGGGTAAACTCACTTAGTAAATCAGTTGGGATTTTTTGGAACTGAATTAGGTAAATTGCTTAACATTCAAAAAGATTAGGAAATTATTTAATAAATAGGTCTATTGACAAAACCAATGAATAGGATCCACACCATTCTAGCATTCGTCGAAATATACCATAGAAATCATATGCTTCATAGAATGAAACTCAACATCAGCACCATCATCATCATCACATGATTGAGACACTACAAGTAGAAGATTCAAGGAGAAATTGAAGGCCTTTAAAAACTTGGGTTTGTGGGGATAAAGGACATGGTAAAGTCTAAGCGACAAAAGCTACGGCTTTGAATAGACTAGGATGGAAAAGTAGAACTCAAAAAGTCAACCCCAAATAAATGGGATAAGTGGCTCTATAATGACGATGATGACAAAATGAAACAAAACGAACCTTCAAAAAAGAAAAAAAGCCACAGGAGGGAAAAAAATGAAAAGAAAGCCTGTTTGATAGCCTACAATACCTTAGGCCACGTCATCAATTTCAATGACAAAGTGATTTCCAATGAAAAGTAGCACTAACATTAAAAAGGGTGGGAGTCACAAAGTCCAAGGTGGTTTCACTCCTAAATAACTTTATGAGATATTATCTATTGGGAATCGGATTATTTTTTAATCAAATAAACATTTTTATAATCAAATAAACATTTTTATAGAGCTCATATTTACACCTTTTTCTCCATATCGCCATCATCCCTTGAATAGAATCATATCTAATTTGAACCCCACTCCAAAATATAACCTTGGATTAGGCACGAGCCCAAAAAAATCATTGAATCTCTGTAGCCTTTAAAACATACTTAGAAGTGATTTATTCAAATTGGTTTGGTACACCTCTTATTTGGACATAAATCTTTCTACCCAACTCATCTTCATCATCTAAATTGAGCCCCATAGGAAACTAGTTATCCAGTTCACAACAAACCTGTTCATGACTCATAATTTCTCTAACTTTTCCAATTCTTGCTAAGGAAATATATTTTCAAGAAAAGATAATTTAAAAAAAAATATATATATATATATATATATATATATATTTTTGGGATAAATGATATTATGGTCATTTTTAAGCGTAACATTTCCCATGGATAAGTCATGGAAATGAAAAATCATTCCACATTGAAATTGTTTTCTATTGTACCTTACTTTTTCCATAGAAAACTATTTCCATGATTTAGTCATTTTCTACAATAGTTGAGGAAAATGAATTCCTAGGGAAAGGGATATGTTCCAAAGGTTGGGTTGTTCGCCCATTAAAGCGGAACGTGAGATGGGTTCAGAATGTCAAGAAACAGTTTGATCCATATCCAGTGTGGGTGTTATAGCATTGAGAGAACCTTTCCCTGGTGCGAGAGGGCTCAGAAGGATACACCTATAGTGTACCTATTATCATGCCCATGGTAAACGCTGGGTAGCTTAGTGTAAAGTGGATAACTGCTGAAAGCATTGAAGTAGTAAACCCACTAAAGATGAGAGCTCTCCTATTCTGACTTCCATAAAGCCTCTAGTAGCATAGCCAATATAATGATGGGTTCTCTGCCCTTACAACAATGGACTAACAAAAGTCTATATGGAAAATACATGTTCTAGTTGACAAAGCCTAATTTTAATTACATATTACAAAATACCATCTCAATTTATCTTATTTCATCAAATCAAGGATGTGATATGGTTCCAAAGGATGAGCCAGATATGGGCAATTCCAATAAGATTTCATTTTTTAACAAAATTTCACTTTTAGATTTTTTTCATCTACCATGATCAAATGTTCCATGACCATTTTTTGGTCGTGTTGGATTTCACAACTTTAGGTTTTAAGATATATGACTCAATTCATGAACTAATCATGGCCCAACCCAACCAATGACTAAAGATCGAACATGACCCAATCCATGATCCATTACCCATGACCCAAATAACCCAACCATAACCTTGGTGAAGCAATGCATATGGACAACTAAGTAGACCCCATTCTTGACATTTCTTATAAAAAAGTTAGATTGCTCAAAAAATTCATTAATTGGGGAGCATCTAATGGAAAATTATTGATATAAATTAACATCCTAGAAGCCTAGAAAATCTTAGCAATAAGGGTGGACGAAATTACATGCTAAGGTGGTGGATACACATTGACTTGATTAATATGCAGCAAAGATGGGACGTGTGTGTGTGTGTGTGATAACTGTAGAAAGCAAAGTTTATAGATCCCATTTTCCATGGAAATAGGAATCATCGAGGAAAATGAACTCCACAAAAATGATCGCCCACAAACAAGGGTTATTAGTGGAAACCCACATTTCCTCTCAATTTTCCTAATTCTGGAAAATGGCAAACATGAATTACAACTAAATTAGTGAAGCGAGGTTTTGCAGAATTCCAACAAGTCCAATTCCACTAAAAGGAATTCCAAGCAATAATCAAAGACAGCATAAAGCATTGCTACCAAATTAGAAGGAAAGAGACTTACCCCATCTGAAGAAAACAAATGTTCTTCCTGAGACGTTTCTTTGGACGAATTCAAATGCAAGCCAGACGTCTTGTGCTGTTTTTCTTCAACACCAGCTTCCCGATCATCAACTCGATCCAACTTCCTCTTCCTCCTAGAAGCATTCCCCGAACTCTGCTTCTTGTCACGGATTTTCCAAACATCCCCCTTTCTAAAGATCAGCTTCTCCGACTTCCAATTTGGAGCGGAGCTTGTGTCTATGATGGTCACTTCTGCCCGCGAAAATGTCGAAAGATCCAAATCAACTGCAACAGTTGGCGAATTCTCCTCTTCCAGATTAGGTGAATCAGCATTTCCTTGCTTTCTCTCCTTTGTCCGGCCATCAGAATTCTTTGCTTCAGCCACGCTGTTATCAGCGCTGGAAGGTGGAGACAATGCCGGAGCTCCATCAGTTCTCAGTGCTCCAGCTAAGCAGCTCTCATCTACACTAGCTGACGCAGAAAGAATGCAAATCTTGGGTTTTGCTTGCTTTCGAAAGCTCTTCTTCTTCTCCCCAAATTCTCGGCTTCTTCTCCCCATCTCATGAGAATCTCCCATGTTGAAAAGATCGGAGAGGACGCTGTTCATGATATTGAACCAGTCGCCCTTCTTCTCTTCATTGCTAGAGATGGGTTTTGAGGAGATATTGGGTTTGTCGACGGTGGGCTTTCCATTGATGGGGGGCGATTCACCTGGAGGGGAATTGGAATTGGAAATGAAATCGGTTTGGGAGGGGAGAGCAATGGTGGAGTTGGTGGGGTTGAGGAAATGCTCGAGGTCCAGACCAGTTTGGACCGGAAAGCCTTTGGAGGTTCGGAGGCGGTCGAGCCAGGTGGAACCAGATTTGCTGGGTGGGATTGAGCAGAGCATTTTATTTTTATTTATTTTTCTCTCTTTCACCTGCAGATGGAGATGAAGATGGAAATGGTGAAATGGGGGCGGCGGAATCACCAGAGGCGCTGCTGCTGCTTCTGAATATTCGAGAAAACAACGAGGGGAAAGAAGACACAGGAAAATGAGAGAGAAGTGGAGAAGTCTGTTTGGAAGTGAGGAAATTGAATGGAATGGAAGCATTGAAAGGTGAAACGTTTTCGCCAATTTTAGATCCCAGATTGAATGGGTCTGTGCTGTAGGTGCATGTACCCATTTTGTTACGTGATACATGTTTGGACCTCTCTCATCATGTCAAATTACTATAAAATAATAAAATAAAAGTTTTATGTGATCTTGAATTTGAGTTAGGTTTAATCTTTTCGGTCTAGAGTTATTCTCGGTGGACTTATCGTGTAACAGTACATTCATAAAAAGGGTTGGGGTTCGGTACATCAAGATATTATCCGCTTTGAGCCAACACGTCATACACGTGCACACGCATGAGCCCACACTGTTTTTGGATCAGATTCAGTCCAAGTTCGGATCCATAACGCGTCTTGCTAGTTTGAGGGAGTAAAGCTACTTATAAACTCCATCTTAAACTCCTCAACTTCAGATGTGGGACTTTCCACAACTCCCATCTACTAATGGGTTGTCAGATCCGACCAGCCCACTCTGCTGGCCCGTCTGATAGGGCTCAGTTTCACTTTGATCAGTCTATCTAGAGTCTGGCCTCTGGCTAATGGGTCAGGATATCACATATCGAATGTGTAGATTAGGGGTCAAAATATCGGTCCGATATGATATGTATCGGCCGATATTTACAATATCGGTCGATATTTCTGTTGATACCAAATTTTTTACCCCTGGTATAGATTGAGAGGTTTATACATGTATGCGGGATTAGTTTCAGCTTCAATGTTAAAGACACCAATGTAAAAAAAAAAAAGGTTTTATGAGATCAATCCTAATTTTAACCATTATAAACTTTATGATATTTAAAAACAAAATAAAAATCAATTTAAGTAAATTACTATTTAATTTGTTTTATTAATAAATAGTAATTTTCAAATTAAAAATTAAGTGGTTGAAACATCTAAGAGAGTAACCTTAGATGGTTAAAATCGTTCATGATTTTGCATATTCATTATTTTGGCCATATATAAATGGTTTAGGTCAAATTGAGGTTAGAGTTGGAATTGAAAATTCAATATGTAGATACCATGTGTCATTATGTCTATATTGGTACACCGATACGTATCAACCATCTCAGGTCGATATAGATAGGCTCCGTTTCTATGTGATTTTATCATTATTTCGAATTCCTTTAAATATTTAAATGTGATTTTAAAGTTGCAAAATAAAAAATAAAAAAAAATATTTTAAAAATGTGGAAAAATCTCAAAAATTCTAGTATTTTTAGAATTTTAGTAAAATAAATTCTAGTATTTTTATTTTAATATGTAAAAAAAATTCTAGTATTTTTCGTCTAATTTTCTCTTAAACAATGGCCATTTTGAGTTATTTTTATCAATTTTTTCGAATTTCAACTCTTAAATAATCTAAAATTTTATAATAAAATGTAGAAAAAAAAATTGCTTCAATCTATATTCACGTCATGTAACTCCCTGAGTCCTATTTTCAACATCTCTAAAATCACCAAAGGTACACCGTTCAATGTTACAGAGTCGATATGTATCAGCCAATATGCCATGGTACGTATCGGCCACAATGGTACAACCGCAATGTATTGATGCATTGTAGCCGATACATAGCGGTAGCCTTATAGCCGATACACAGCATATCAGATGATTTTTTTATCTGAATCCAAATTCAACTCCTACATTTAGGATCTAAATTTAAATTTGAATCCAGTCAAAATCTTATATATGACATGAATATGAATTTATATATGGATATGGATACTTTCATCTAATTTTTTATTTAAATATGGATCAAATTTAGATCTTCCTTTTGAAGTTATGTTTGATAACCCATTCCATTCCAAGAATGAAGTTGTGAATATGACTTTTCCATAAGAATAGTCATCAAAAAATTATTTTATTCTCTTAGTCAAAAAGTTATTTGGTAGAATTTATAGAGAATGATCATCTGCTACATATCAACAATACATTATTCCAACAATAACAAAGAAGAAACAAAAGAATAACAATTAATCCGATGGCCATTCTTATGCATCAATCTTATCATTTAACTAAAAAGAAGTATAGAACCTAACAAATACAATAAGGGATTAGAGTGATAGTTAAAAATTCGTTTGAGAAAATGAGAGTCTTTAATTTAATTCTCACTCTATCAAAGAGTCACTCTCTATGGAGATAATCACTGTGTATAAATAGAGAGCCTTCTACATATTTCAAAGATTAGTCGAGTTTAATTAGAGGTACATGACACTTTATTATAAATAAATAAATAAGTACCTACAAGAGTTGGGTTCATCTTAGAATTGATTTAGGGCCTAACCCATTTAAACCACTTAGATAATTCCCATTCATCCGTTAAAACTAGAAACTGCAAGCTATGGTTTGACCTTTAAAAAAAAAAGTCTCCGTTTCCACTCTCGAATTTTCTGCTTCTACACATTCATTTTCGGGTAGATGTGGCTAATTACCATTTTGCCCCTACATTTTCATTCGTTCGAACGAATTCCCAGTTCATTTTGCCATTCGTTCGAACAAATGGACACATACCCCATTTAATTTGATTCGTTCGAACGAATTACCCTTCTAAATCGATTCGTTCGAATGAATGAAGTGGGTGAACAGTAACGCAGGTTACTGTTCACCCGTCTTCAAATGAATGAAATGGGTGAATAGTAATGTGGGTTACTGTTCACCCGTCTGATTGAATGAATCAGACTGATTCATTCGAATGAATCAGTTTGTTTTTTGAATCAGTTTGTTTTTTAAATTTTAAAGTTATTTTTTAAGCACTGTATATTTCTAAAATTTCTCAAATTAAATATCCGGACTAATTAATATAATCTGATAAAAATACTTTAAGACTTGAAGGTCTTTTGACACTTCTAAATATTTAAAACACAGTATTTTACAAATAAGAGTATCCCTAGGGTGTGTCGAAAATATTTAGGAGTGTCAAAAGACCTTGAAGTCTTAAAGTATTTTTATCAGATTATCGTAATTAGTCCGGATATTCAATTTGAGAAATTTTGGAAATACACAGTGCTTAAAAAATAACTTTGAAGTTTTAAAGGAGATTTTATTATTTAATACACTATGCACATTATTTTTTAAGCACCGTGCATTTTCAAAATTTTTCAAATTAAATATCCGGACTAATTACGATAACCTGATAAATATACTTTAAGACTTTAAGGTCTTTTGACACTTCTAAATGTGTTTTCGATACACTCTAGGGATACCCTTATTTGTAAAATACTATGTTTAAAATATTTAGGAGGGTCAAAAGACCTTTAAATCTTAAAGTATTTTTATCAGATTATAGTAATTATTCTGGATATTTAATTTGAGAAATTTTAAAAATATACAGTGTTTAAAAAATAGCGAATGAATCAGTTCATTAGAATGAATCAGCCTGATTCATTTTAATGAATTGAATGAATTCTAATGAACTGAATGAATCACCAATGAATTGATTCATTCGCATGAATCAGTGATTCATCCGAATGAATCACCAATGAATTGATTCATTCGAATGAATTGATTCATTCGCATGAATCAGTGATTCATCCGAATGAATCACCAATGAATTGATTCATTCGAATGAATCGATTTTTTTTTAAATTTCAAAGTTATTTTTTAAGCACTGTGTATTTCCAAAAAATTTCAAATTAAATACCCGGACTAATTACGATAATCTGATAAAAATACTTTGAGACTTTAAGGTATTTTGGCACTCCTAAATATTTAAAATACAATATTTTACAAATAAGGGTATTCCTACGGTGTGCCAAAAACATATTTAAGAGTGTCAAAAGACCTTAAAGTCTTAAAGTATATTTATCAGGTCATCGTAATTAGTCCGGATATTCAATTTGAGAAATTTTGAAAATACACAGTGCTTAAAAAATAATATGCATAGTGTATTAAATAATAAAATCTCTTTTAAAATTTTAAAGTTATTTTTTAAGCACTGTGTATTTCCAAAATTTCTCAAATTGAATATCCGGACTAATTACGATAACCTGATAAAAATACTTTAAGACTTTAAGGTCTTTTGATACTCCTAAATGTGTTTTCGACACACCCTAGGGATACTCTTATTTGTAAAATACTGTGTTTTAAATATTTAGGAGTGTCAAAAGACCTTCAAGTCTTAAAGTATTTTTATCAGATTATAGTAATTAGTCCGGATATTTAATTTGAGAAATTTTAGAAATACACAGTGCTTAAAAAATAATTTTGAAATTTAAAAAAAAATCCATTCATTCGAATGAATAGTGATTTATTGAATGAATTCGTTCCTTCACTCTTCACGGGTGAACAGTAATACAGGTAAAAAGTAATCTCTGTTACTGTGCGTTGAATGGGTTTAGAAGGTCAAATGAATGGAAATATAGGGGAAAAAAAAATTGTAATTGCCACATAGTTTCTATTTGCCAAGATCCTTTTTGTGTCATGTTTGTCTTTTTCCCCTGAAATCGGAACCCAAATGATGCTCTGGTTCCAATAAATAACGATATATGAAGAGACCTCTCTCTCGGATAACAATTAGGATGGACGACAGCAAAATAAAGCTTCTAGCTACGAGAACTCGGTCAATTCAAATTCACTATGGATAATACAGCGTAACTGATTGGGTACAAAATTAAAGAGAATAAAAAAATTATATTGAAGAAGTCTCCTATAAAATAAGAGTGATAATTGACCATCAAATTAAATCCGCAAGTTATAATTTGCCTATTATAAAGTAAATTTAAAGATCTTATGTTGCTACAACTTAAACCTCTTAATTGGTAGTCTATTTCTCCCTTTTTTTTTTTCTTTCTTTTTTCTCTTTTTTGAATTTTAAAAGAAACAATGATACTGTTCAACTACCAAAATACCAAAATAGATCTTTACTGGAAATGGTCCCAATCTATGCAGGGTATACTGCTACATTTTTTTCTTCTAAAGGTTTAGTTCAACTTATTGTCTTCCACTTAGAAGTAAAAAGTTGTGGATTCGAACCTCCATGACAAAGATAATGGACTCATACGTATGGATTTTAGTAGAACTATATCTGAATTTTCCACACGTTTATCCAAAAAAATTGAAAGAGAGAAAGATAAATACTCACCGAATATGAAAAAAAAAATTCCAAAAAACTTAGCTTTTCAAAAGTACAAATCTTTTTCATTGTTTTCTTTAAACTGGGTGATTCATTTCACTTCTTTTTTTCTCTAAAAAAAATAGAAAATGTGATTCTTTAAAAAAAAATATTTTTTATAAAAATTACATGACAAAAGAATTACATCCGATATGTTCAGTAACTCATGATGCCAACTCTTGGGAGTCAGTCACGTCTTCAAGTACTTTGCCAAGTGCAGACAATATTTCATTTTCATTTGGAGAAATATTCCTTTCCACCATACAAAATTATCATTACCTGAACTTAAGATATTGTTAAAATAATCACAGATCATTACCTTTATAAAATATAAATAATTAGTGCTTTTGATGCTTGGGTTCCCACAACAAAACTCTTCCAACCCACTCTGTGTTATTTTATGTACACTGATGTTGGCTTAAGAACCTCTCAATTCTGGAATTTGTGGATATCACATTGTTCATGAATCAAGTAACAACTAATAAGTCATCTCACTCTAGTTTTGAATGGATTTATTCTAAATTTGAATTTAATTAATGTGTCACCATCATCATCATCAAATGTCAAATTGATCATTAACTTTACATTAAAGTCGATTTAAGAATTTAGAATATACAATTGTAGGGGTTTGTTGTTTGTGAGAGTGGTACTATGGACAAATGGAGAAAATATTTATGAGAGAAAGCACATGTGAATTTTAGAAAGAATGTTTTTAGGTTTAGATATGTTGGAAAGAATATAGATAATAACCTTTCGATTTTATTTGTTTGTGTCAATTTTATTATTTTGTGGTCACTTTCTTCATCACCCATCTCTCATGAGTAAAATGTTGAAACTCATCGACTTTCATTCTAATTGTTAAAGTTCTAAATGTTAACTATAAATTAATTTGTTAATATATGTGTCACTACAATGTCCCGTGTTGCAAGAAAGTTTTAACATCATGTGATATCCTGACCCATGAGCCAGAGGCCAGGCCCTAGATAGGCTGATCCAAGTGAAACTGAGCCCTGTCGGACGGGCCAGCAGAGTGGGCCGGTCGGATCCGACAGCCCAGCAGTGGGCGGGAGTTGTGAAAAGTCTCACATCGGAAGTTGAGGAGTTTGAGAGGGGGTTTATAAGTAACCTTACTCCCTCAAACCAACAAGACGCGTTTTGGACCGGTTCCGATCCAAAAACTGTGCGGGCTCATGCGTGTGCACGTGTGTGCGCGTGTGGGTCCAAAGCGGATAATATCTTGTTGGCCTATCCCAAGCCCTTTTTATGGGCCCAACCCTTTTTATGGGCCGGGCTGATACACATCATATTTTTAATCTTAAAATTAGGAGCCAATATAATTTAATGGGTCTTAATTTTTTATATCATGATAACTCTCGTGATATTAGATAAAACTCTGATATAGCTCATTAAAATACTCATTAATTATATAAAAAATAAAATAAACTATATCTACTTCTACCCTAAACAATAATTTAAATTTATTATTTTTTTAACATCAAAATAATGACCTAATTAATAAGCTACGTCGTATCTATGTATATACATATAAAATGACAAAATACTGTGAAGCGAGCCCTCCAGTGGGCAGTCATTCAGTGGGTGGTGAAAAATGGGAACTTCATCGGCATCCACCGTCATTTCGCCGCATGCAAGAAGAGTTACCACTTATCAGGCTAAGGAGATAAGGTTCGCGGTTTTCTATGGAGGCGGTTCTCCGCCAGATGCAGAGGTAATTCTGGCCAGAAAAAAGAGTGAAAGAGAAAGATGAAGAAACAAAATCACTGGCGTAAATACAGAAGGCGTGTCTCTACTGCAACCTATTTCTGAGTTCAGAGTCTTCTCTGCCTCTCTCCACATCCTTATCCCAGGCTCTCTCCTTCTTCGTCTCTCCATTTCCAAATTCACCTCTTTCATCTTCTGATTATTTTCCAAGCTTCTGCTGAAACCCTCGAATCGCGCTCTCTATCGCTCACAACTTTCACCGAATCGAGGGTTTCTTCATCTTCTCCTTCTTACTTTTCTTTCTCAGCTTTCATATGTAAAAGCTCGTCCTCTTCTACCATTTCCGCTCTCTCTTCTTCATCTCTGTATCCAAATTCATCTGTTTGATCTTTCTAGCGTTTCCTCTTCCTTTCCCCGCTTCACCACCCTTGGGTCGTACCTTTTGCTGCTTCCAATTTTCTTTTCTTTCTTCTTTTTCTTCTTAATCAACAAATAGCACCTTTTTCCTCTTGCTATTCGATTCTATGGCTTTGGTTTGGAGTGGTGTTTCTGTGGAGCTGGTGATGTTCTTGGGACCCCTGTGGATTGCGGGTCTAGTGGGGATGTTAATAGGATGGGCTTGGAAGCCAAAATGGGCGAGTTTAGTGATAGAGAAATCGGATTTTGCAACTTCGTCATCTGCATCAGCAGCATTGGAGAAGGAAAAATCTGCGATGTTGGAAGGCACGGTCTTTCGTAAATTGGGTTTGGATTTGAAGCCAAGATTTGACTCAATAAAAGCACAGTTGCCAGAGAATTTGGTTACTTGGGTTTCAAACAATCGGGCTGATAAAGAGGTGTTTGAGAAAATGGCAAAAGTGGATTCAAATTCGGACTGTGGGTATGTTGATTTCTGTTTGTTTCTAGGCCCTTTTTTATGCATGGAAACGAAAGTATCTTCCGGAAAAACAACTCATTTCTCTTTTTAGATAAAAATGATTATATTCTATGGAAATAGTTTCCCTTCCCTCTCGAGGAAACTTTTTAAATTATGAAAGGATATCAAAACGTTGTTTCATAGAGTTCTTTCATTTCGTCAATGCATGGGTTATTCCTAATTTGTGACGCAACAAATGCTTATCTGTTCAGCTATGCATTTGTGGGAACATAGAAACAGGAATTTGCAGTTGGAGGAGCAGTCCCTCAGCCTCTTTTCTAAATCATGCTCAGTTGCACTGCTAATGTAAATTTGGTGCGGAGTAGTTGTGGCCTAAGTTTAAAAATGGGGAAATCCCATTAAGTGGAGTGAACTCAAGGTAGAGAAACCCTACTGCATGGAAACCCCACTTTTTTATTCCGCTTCTGTTTGGTGCTCACTGATAAAACTGGAGGTGGAGATACAGTTTTACACCCGTGTATATATATATCATCAAACAGCTTTTTATGAAATTTGGAATAAGATCGATTTGGGAACGTGATGATTTCACCACCCGACTAGGTGTGCAAATGTTTGGACCAGCAAGTGGGGTAAAATGCCCTCGACTTTTCTCCACTTACACCTGTTTACATTAAAACACCACTTAAATGTTTTAGCACTCATGCATGTTTATAATCTGTTTACCATCTGAAAAGAAGTCTGTTATTTGAATTTATTTGTCCAGTGCAATACAGATCGAAAATGAAAATTTGTCTGTAACGATGGAGGATTTGGAGCATTTATGCAAGCTTGTCGAGGTGAAGGATGGTGGCCGCACATGGCTACAGATGATGGATCGATCCATGCCAACTATGAGTTATCAGGCATGGCGGAGAGATCCTGAGGTATGCATATTGATAAATACAATGTCATTCAGGATTGTAACAGTAAAATACCATTCGCTTGCCCATCACTATTTGTTTAATTGAGTTTATTGTATTGTCTAACTGTATTGCAATAGACTGGCCCTCCCCAATATCGAAGCAGAACCGTCTTTGAGGATGCAATGCCTGAGCTAGTGAGGGACTTCTTCTGGGATGATGAATTCCGACCCAAATGGGATGACATGCTTATACATACTGAGACATTAGAAGAGTGTCCCAACACAGGAATGATGGTAGTGCACTGGATTCGAAAGGTGTGAACCATTACATAGGAATTTACCTTCAGTTTCTTGAATGAATGCCGTTCTCATAGCTGCTTATGTTCTTTGTCATATTGGCAGTTCCCCTTCTTCTGTAGTGATAGAGAGTACACAATAGGGCGCCGGATTTGGGAGTCAGAGAGAACATACTATTGTGTGACAAAGGTCTGGAAGGAAATTACTGTCATCATTTCTTTACTCATGTTTGTCTTTTACTTTGCTTGCCTCATAAGTAACACCCCCCCACCCCCCTCCCAAAAAAAAAAAAAACTCAAGAGGCACGTACACTTGATGATGGAATGCATTGTTTTAAAGACTTCTTGCCTTTAGAAATTGATCCAATCTTCAACAAGAGCCCACCTTTATGGAAATTTTCGTCATGTTGTTTATTCTGCTCAAGGAAAGAAAAAAACAGATTGAAGATATTTGAAGCCAAAAACAATATTTGTAATAGATTTGAGGAGGTTGTAATTCCCATAGTGGTTTGCATTCAATATCATATCTTTCAAGATAAGGTTTCTCTATTATTTTGAGTTTTTTTTCCACCTTAACAGTCAGTTTGGTTTTCTTAGTAACTAAGATTGAGCATCAAAACAACCAACATTTGGATTAAATCTTTGATTTCTAGCATGTTTTTCATTTTTTTAGTTTTTTTCCTTATTTATATTTTGTCATTTTTCAACTTTTTGGAGATGAAACAAAATGAAATTTTGTAAAGTCTTACTTTGCATTCAGATTTTGACATAACTTTCTTCACTTGGAACTATGTGGCATTTTGAAATAATTTCATATTTTTATTTTTGCTATTTATTTTAGGTTTTGAAATATGTTTTCAAAAAATAATATTTTATTTTAAGAAACTGAAAAGAAAACACTTAATTTGATATTTTAAATCTCGATGTGTAACATACAAACACACATGGCAACTTTAAGTGGCATATATCATTTATTTACCTGTTATTTAGTGGGTAGTGTCTAGTGGCTTATAAGTTACCATTTCTTGATTAGTTATCATTTACTCCTTAGTAAATAGTTGCTTCAAAATGAAATTACAATGAACCAATATAGTTGTCATTTTTATCTACATATGGACCAAAATGAACATTTAAGAAAGAGTAAATGAACTTGTACAATCTATTATGTTGTTGTGATAAACTTAGATATTTAGGTCCAATCATATAGATGAATGGAAGATCTGGTTTGGACATAGCTTGTAGGATGAGAACTGGGTGGGCATAATGTAGACACAAGCTAGTGGGTTCTACATGATGAGGGAGTAATGACTAGTGATGAACAGTGAGATTAGAGCATCAATTTGTGGGGCATGATGCTAGTGAATGAAGAAGAGATTAGTAAAAAAAATATTGGCAACAAAGATGTTTTTGTTGAGATGGGTGAGTCCTAAATGACCACATTAGGAAAACTTTAGAGGTTGCAACAATAGATGAGGGAAGGCAATTTAAGATTGTTTGGTCAGGTCTGAAGACAACCAGAAACAGTTCTAGTTCAAAGAGTTTATAAATTACAATTGATAAAGACTAGGGTTAAACCAAGGGTTTAAATCTCGGTATCGGCCGAGAAATTTCTCTCACCTAATTTTTTTTTTAATTAAAACCTGAGATATCGGTGATATATATCGGATATCGGATGATATCTCAAATATCGACTGATATATCAAGGTTAAAAAATCCGAGATATCTCGAGATTTATTTCCCTGGGTTAAACCTTTAGAGAGTTGGATCAAGGGAGGTAAAGCACATGGTAGAATTTAGAATGTCAGAAGATATGGTCTTTGATGGGGCAGAATGCAAACGCTGGACTAAAAAAAGCTAACCTCATATTGATTAGAAATGTTAATGATGTTGAAGATGACGATGCAAACTTGTTATAAGCATCTTTGCTGAACTTCATGACAGAAACTTCAGATACAAACTAAGGTTCTATTTGGACATTAGAAAATTATAGGCAGCGATTCCCCTGGCTCTGTTTAGATGTGGTGAAATAAAATAAGTTGTGATTCCCCTAGAGAAATAGATGCAAGGATGTTAGTAGTTTGACAGCGCTGTAATTTCCTAGGATGTTAGGGTGAAACTTTTTTCCTAGAAGTGGCAAAATGTGTAAAAGGGAGTTCTGCCATTAAAAATATCCTCTTTACAACGTCCAACTGAGCTGTAATTTCCTGGTTATGCGACAAACTTGCTCAAATGGTTATGATAAGGTTGAGAATCTCTCTCTCTCTCTCTCTCTCTCTCTCTCTCTCTTTCATAATGGCATTTATAGATTTTTCACGTATACCCTCATGAAAAGCAAGTGATAGCATTCCTCCAATGACATGCTTGATATAAATTGTAATTTTTTCCACTGCTTCTGTAGTATCTGAAAATGCAACCATCTTGCTGCTATGCTTCAGGGAATACCATGCCCATCAGTTCCAAGGCACAACAAGCCAAGACGTGTTGACTTATATTATTCAAGTTGGTGTATACGAGCAGGTTACGGGCATCTTTTATTGTTGTGTTTTTTTTCATCATCGTCATCAATTCTGTTTTGAGTTCAAGATTCTCTGTAGATACAACTACAAAAGCACTATTTTAACCCCCTTCCCTTTTCTCCTAGTAAAAAAGGTAAAATGGTATTGACAATTGACAAACCCAAAAGGAGCAAAAAATTGATGATTATTTGACATAACCTTGATGCAGCTGAATTGTTAAATTTGAACATTACATTCCATTTAAACTAATATCTAAGGTGTTTGTGTTATATGAACAGTAGAATCGAGGAAAGGGGATGGCCAGCTGACTGCATGTGAGGTCCTGCTCTTCCACCATGAAGACATGGGCATTCCATGGGAAATGGCAAAGCTGGGTATCCGGCAGGGATGTGGGGTGCTGTTAAGAAGATTGAACCTGGCCTACGACTGTACCAGGCAGCTAGAAGGTCAGGGGCACCACTATCTCGGTGCGCTCTCATGGCTCAGATCAATACGAAGGTTAATGCCAACTACCTGCAATTGTTGGAAACGGGTAATTCATCAGAGGTTGAAACATCGAGTTCAAAGGACAAACGATTGGGAAGGAATATTCCCAAGTTCCTTATCATTGGTGGGGCTGTGGTCCTTGGCTGCAGTCTTAATCGGGGTCTCCTGACAAAGGCAGTTATATTTGGAGTTGCCGGAAGGTTTGCAAAAGTTGGGAGGAGGTTGTGATTTGGAATACTTAATTGGAATCAGTCCAAAGAAATGCCACAACTTGGAAGGACCAGGACAAGTTTACAACTTGTGTTGCAAACTTCGGTGAGAGGAGGAAGGATTTTATATGCTTTTGATGAGTGCCACTCAGTATTTACTGAAGAAAACTCCAAAATCCTTATACCTCTCACATTCGTTCGTTTAGACTACTTGAAAGTTGAAAGTAGTTATTAATTCCAATTTCCAATATTATTTAAATAGATAGATACTGACGTGAAGCTTACCTTTTTGATGTCTTGACTCATTATATTGCCTGTAGGCCACGTTACTTTTATTTATAAAATTATTATAGTTTAATATTGATAATTAATTTGATAAAATATTTAATATGGTTTGTTTAAGTTAATATTAAATAAATAAAGAATATAAAATTAACTAAAATAGAAAAATATTTGAAATTTTTATTTGATAAGTAAAATGATTTGGTCAAATTTTATAATTTATGATTTTAATATAAATAAAATAACTTTAAAGAATAATTAAAAAAAAAAAATTAGATTGTATAAATTTGAATTTTTTTGTCCTATTTTATCTCAATATTTAAAAACAAAAATTTATATAAGAATATGTAATAAAGAAAGACTTATTAATATTACCTCGTTTGATAAAAACATTTGCCATCATTTTTTATACTTGTTGATCATTTAATCTTAATGATACTATTTACTTTTGATGGTTTGTTAATTGAAACTATAAATTAGACTTTTTTTTTTATAGATGATCATGTCTTTTAATGTTATTCTTATTGTGGATTACTGTGATGTGATATTTAACAATGAACTCAAGTAGAATTATATGAAATTATTTTCTCAAAAACTATTAGATGAGAATTATTTATTTATTATTATTATTATTATTTTATTTTTATATTTTTAGTGAGATTTTCCTATTAAATTTCTGATAAAAATTTAAAAATATTCGTTATTATCAGTTACCGTTATTCGTGCCCTAGAGTGAAATACTGCTTTAGTAGGAAAAGGGTGTTAGATGGGGCCACCTCAGTGCGGTTATTTCTTTCCCTCGTCACTTGACATTAAGGTCTTTTGTGGATCACATGAAGCATATCACTGGAATTATATTTATTAAATTGATTAAAATAGAATAATTTATTTTTAAAGATGCATTTTATTTAGTACACCTAACATTGGGTCGGGCTTTTTTGGATTTTATTCGATTCAGGTCTAAATAGGGTTCAAGTCAGATTTAATCATTTCCATGACTAAGAAGGCTTCTTAAATGAGTATAAGTCTTATATAGTTGAATGTGTCGCATATGGTTTGAATTTGATTCACCATTTATAAACAAGTTCGAGTTAAAGTCAGGTAATTAGGTTAGGTCAGATTTTACTATATCTAGATACAAAATAAAATAAAAAATGGATGGTCGAGCCTTGAATAATTCTACTTTCAAGTTCAACCATCCAATTTTGTGACCATGTACAATATATTAAATAAATAAAATATGTTTTAAAAATATATTTAAGTAGATTTGATAAATCTAATTCACCTTCACAGGACCCACAAAAGACCCCTTGTTGAGTTATTAGTGAAAGGTGCTTAGCTGCACCCAGGTTGGTGCTACCAAGGTAGCACAGAAACTGTTCTCTCCCAACACTTGCAAGGCTGCTCTTTAAAATATAAAATGACCATAAAAAGGAATGAGACTGTTAAGTTTCAACACAATACGAGCATCATATCTTGATTTCTAATATCTATAAAATAATAGCTTGTATCTCTCAATTAAAATTGCTAAGATTTAATCACAAAGATAATGAATTGATAGTAAAACTTTACATACACCCTATTCATGTGACGTCTATACCACACCTTAATGAGCGAGTAGAGAGTTTGAACAACAGAACAATGATTATGATTTTCCAAGTGAAAGCAGCAATTCCTCCCATCACATTCCCCTCCTGCTGATGGAAAGTGTTTAATGTACACAGAGAAGTTATCATTGCTGTTAATTATTTTCATTATGTACATTGTGGTTAAAGGCAATACAAAGAGAGAGATCACCAATGGAAAAAACTTATTCTCGTTTGATTGAACAAAAATGCAGTTGATTGACCAACACCTCTTCCTCAGATGGTCTGTACAAGGCACATTTACTTTTAATGTCCATCACCAGCAAAATTTAACAGAATAAAACATATTACTTTCTTCTGTTTTCAGTATCTGCATCAGAAATTTTCATCCATTAGCATTAATAAACATAAATCCTTGGAACAAATAAAATTCTAGAATAAGGAATGATAGAACTTACTAAATATACTTGATTTTAAAGGGAAACGAATTGATGATGCCCTGGTCTTTGTTTCCCTTGTTTGTTTCATTTTGCTTGTTTTTTCACTTTTCACTGCAACACTACTACTTTCTCCAGCAAGCAAATCAGATCTCTTCTTAACCTTTTCATGATAAATTGCAGGAGGAGAAAGCCTCAATTGTGGAATGGTGACAACTTGGAGAGACCTTTGGTTTTTCCCAAGGTTACTCAAAATTTCAAACTGCAGAATTGAAATTGAGAATTTGGTAGTTACAATGGAGGAAAATAAACATGAAATATCCCAAGGTTCTTGAGATACAGGATCAGTCATGGAGATCAAGGACTTGAAGTTGTAGGGATGATGGAAAACATAAAATAATGGAAAAGGGAAAAGAAAAAAAGAGATCTACTTTGATGATATATGATCAGTCATTAGGATTTGAAGTATAGAGATCAGTTTTGATGATCCATTGGATCCAACACATTTATATAATGGGTGAACCTTTAGTACAGGATGATTGCACTATCCAAATAGCAAGATTCTAACACCTCGCATAAGGTAGCTCAACTAGCAGGTGCTCTAACTCAAGAACTAGACGTCCCAGGTTCGAGTCCCGTAGTACCTTGATGCACATGTCTTATGGAGAGCTGCGTGCATCCGGAGCTTACCCAACGCCCTTGTACTCGGGGAGAGGTGGGGATCTTGGAATTCTTCATCTATAATGAGACCTAAAAATAATGCCACCCCCCCACCCCCACCCCACAAAACAGATAAATAAATAAAACCAGCACATGGATCGGATCACAGATCGAATGAACTATGATCTTCAAATCTGGGAGATTTCAGACACCCTACATCCACAACAATGTCCATCCAATCGATAGTCTGTGCAAACGAATGACAGAAAAAACCCACTAAAAGGAAAAATATAAGATACGAGATACAATAACCAACCAGGACTTCTGCTTACCCTAGACATTTGTTGAAACCCATATGGTCGCTCAACTGCGTCAGAGTCATGTAGGTTTTGAATGGTGCTGATACCTTGTGTATTTTGAGTTCTTGACAAGGAATTCTTGACTAATCCATTCTCCATGCTGATTGTTTTATTTCTAGCTCGTGAAGTCTTCTTTTTAGGCATACAAATAGGGCATCCAGCTGAGTAATCCTTATTTGATCCTTCATTGTCCTGATATTCACATTGGAGGTGGGTTGCATGACCGCAATTGAATACACGAATGGTTGAGGCAGATGGATCCTTGGAAAAGGAGCAACCACACATACAACATATCACACTCAGTGGGGAATATGCATGGGATGCTCCTTTCTTGAGTACGCTCATGGTATAGTACGTATCATCCTCAATCAAAGATTTAGCAGTATCCTGGAACAAGAAACCAGCTCATACTACATGTAACATAAAACGGTGCTCATTTAGTTTAGAAGCAGAGCAGCCATTCTTCTACATCAACCACTAACAATCTGAGAGAGCTACTATAAACAAATAGGAGATTGAAGAAAAAGGAATTTTAATGACTAAATCTGAAGCCAGGCTTCAAGATATCTTGGAAGGTTTGCTCAAAGGCAAAAACTGAAACCAATGAATATGAAAACTATCCATTTTGGTGCATGTATTATAAGATACCACTTTTAATTGATAGATTGTAATTAATAACACATGACATGATGCATGATAGAACTATATATATCCGAAATCGTATGCACATTTATGTGGGACCATGCAAATATGTTCTTTGAGAGGATCTATGCTTGTGTGAGGCCCATAAAAAACAGATTGATTAGATTGACCAAAGTATGGTGTTTAAGGCAAAGATTAATAATATTGTAGGGCATGAGTTAATCCAACGGTGAGTATAGCTTGGAATGGACCAAAATAAGGTTCCAACTCATCAGGGCAAGGTGTCAAAATGGGTCTAATATTGAACTTGTGGTCAATCCAAATCATATCAATTAGATATATAAAGTCATGATTCTCAAAGTTACAAAAATTTAGGGGTTAAAAAAGTGATAAAATTTTTGAGAGCTTAAAGATATGGCTTGATTGATCCAATCAAGATGATTTTTTGTGAGCCACGAATTCAAGGTTAAAATTTTCTAATAGACCCATCATCATCAACATAGGTGGTCTATACATAGGCAGGTTCACTAATAGTGCGGCCTATAGAGGGGTGCGGGGATCATTATCTTATATATATATATATATATATATGAGCTCTCCCCTACAAATGAGTTTGCACCAATGGGTGGGTCACCTGGGTCCACATAGATGGGTGTGTTTGAAAGGCCTCAACTTGTATATAGTACCTATAAAATTTCATCTTGATTGTATAAGAGAAGCCATGCTTTTTATTAGGCCCTCAAAATTTACACTTTATTTGATGGTGGAAATTCATCAGGTTAGATTAATAGGCTTTGAAAATCGAATTGGTGTCAAAGTGGGTACATGTGTCCCTTTTTTCAAATGATATGGGTACATGTGTAATTCATGGGAGGCAGGTGGATGCGGAGGAAATTAGATGCATTAGGTCCACTATGGGTCCAACAAACCAAAGTTTGTATGGAATGCTTTGGGTAGAATTCTTTCAATGGATGGTGGATATGAATCCTAACCTAATTTTGGTAAGGTTTCTTACACCTGGTCAATTATATATTAAAGAAATTCTCATGGACTTGTGGATGCATGTATATCCCCCTAAAAGTAATAAATGCGAAAAGCTCTATGAAAAAACATTTATGGTGGATGTCATCCAACAAGAGAGATGTACGTACATCCACAAGTACTGAAGAAAGGCCTTAAGGTAAGTAAGGTGATGATAACCCGCACCCTTAGTTAGCATGCCTATGTGGAGTCTATTAACGATGACAATGATTAGTTTGTTGGAATGGTCTAAAGCTTGAACTCATGATCTACAAGATCATTTTTAAAAAAACATATATACATGCATATTTACATGCATGCATGCATTACAAACATATCATGGCTGAATACATTGAGCGCAATGGAACCCATTCCCCCCATACACCCACCTACCCCTAGTGAATTGCACCAATACCCAATTTGACCCCAACCTAAGTCTTATAGCTTGTTGATCTTTTTGTTTTCTGAATGATTACAGCTTGTTGATCTAACCTCATGAATCTTCGCCATCAGATAATTTCCACCATTACACAAAGTTGAATTTTTTAGAGCATTAGAAACATGGCTTCACTTATTTGATTAAGATGAAATTTTATAGGCAATGCATACAAGACCTTTCAAACCTACCCATCCATGTGGGCCCCACTAGGCTATGCACACAGAAATCCATGTGGCCCAGTTCTTACAAGATTAGCCTCATATGTCTACATATATAGTTACATGCACATGAAAATTTTATTCAAGGCCATACATTGGTGATGAGGAGATCGAATAGTGGGGCCTATCTAGATGTACATGCCAATCAAGGGGGAGTGGAATATGGGAAAGTATTAGGTGGATTTGGGTGCAAAAAATTCCGTCCATCTCTGTATCACAGTTATAAATTCAGGGGTTTAAATTTTGATGAACCAATAGAGGGCCTAATATAGTTTTGGCTTGAAAAGACACGGGGAGATGGGTGCTAGTTAAGTATGTATACCAATTTACAAGGGTAGGTTATTGCTGGGTCTCAGTTAAGCATTTCTTTAAAAATAAAATTCACACATAAATGACTACATATAATGTGTTTGACTATGTTTGTATGTACGTGTGTATAGAAACATGGAAGCCAACTGTAAGAAATAATAGAGGTGGATATCAAATCCTACGTATGCCCAAGCATTTCTAAAAATATATAATGGAATGCACTAACTGAGAAGCTTAGTGGTTCATTTCAACAATGCATGTATTAAAACATTAGAAATCATAGAATCGTGTACAATGCCATGCATGACAACTAGAAACACCCAATGAAATCAAACTATTTTACAATGAGAGAGAGAGAGAGAGAGAGAGAGAGAGAGAGAGACTTTGCAATAGAATGGTTATACAATTTAACAATCACAAATTTAAACACTGCTTGACCAGCTAGCTTAAATTTCCAATAGAAATCTCATCATATCAACAAAAAATCACTCTTTATTATGGATTGTACCCAGCCCTCACTGACCAAGCATAGCATGGATGCTCCATTACCGAGGTTTCTGAGTACAAGCAAAGCTCATGCATTGCGTAGACATATCATTTTTATATTTTGATTAAAAAGTGTCTAAATGCAATCATTTACCAACAAAATAAGAATAATATGATTCACACCTTTCTAGGAGCAAGTTTATCACAAGGAACCATGCATCTCAACAGGTTGACGAGAATGTATAAACGAGAGAGAAGCAAAAGTTTGCATAAAGAAAAAATACCAATATTCTCCTTTCATAACCATAGGTTCCCAGCATTCCCAAGATGGTGTGTTTAAAATCGCCAAATTCCTGGCTCCCATTATCAGAAAGGAGCTTGGCCATGATTGCTGGAAGTGGTACATATCCAACCATTCCCTCAACAATTTCCTGAATGAACTGAGAAAAAACTCGTCGTAAAATATGAGCACCCTTCTTAAACTTCGAAGTTCTCCATCTAAGGTTAAAAGTTTCTTTCTCCTCTTGTAGGCCAGATAGTTCAACGAATGCATCACCATTTCTTCCATGAGAATTTTTTTTGTCATCATATAATTCTCTTAATGGTTTACAAAACCTGTATTGACATTCAAAAAAGATAAGGGCATATTAGATTGAAAGAGTTTCCAAGTGACTACAGGAACCTAAAGAAAGCTCACCTGCAAAAAGTAAACAATAACAAGAGATTTATAGTTTCATAAGCCTACACTCATAGAGATCCTAGCCTGCATATATTTGTGTGTGTGTGCGGAGCAAGGATCACCAGTGCAACAGGGCTCTCTCTCTCTCTCCCCGCCTTTGCTCTCTGCTCTCTCTCCACTCTCCTCTTTGCTGTTTTGCGCTCCTCTCTCTCGTCTTTGCTGTTAACTCCATCCTCTCTCCAAAAATACCCATTCCTCTTTGAATTTCCATTTCCCGAATTACCCCTCACCTTTAATTCTCTTATTCTCTCTCGTCTATGGGGCTATTGGCACCAAAGAAGATGGAGAAAACCCTAAGAGATTTGTCAGAATTTGTTGGGCCGTGCAATTCCGTCTACAAAGATTGCCTGAATATAACCCAACACGCCTTCTCAATGTTGTAGATGCGGATATAATTGTATTTCACATTTTACATGTGTTCTATAATTGTAGTTGACTTGTGGTTGGCATGGATTGTAACAAATTCTCCTTCCTTTTCCGTAGCCTTGATTGGCTCCTTGTACTCTATATATTTATGTACTATCTCCTATTGGATGAACAAGCAATACAATACACAAAGAATTATCTTTTTTTTCTTCTCTTTTTCTCCATTACTTTCTTCTTTTTTCCTATTTTCATTCTAACATGGTATCAGCCAAAGATCTACATTTCTGCACTTCCGTTTTGTTGCTCTGGTGGTTTTTCTTCCATAAGTACTGCTGCAATTGGATGTCTGGGTATTCATCTTCCTTTATTTGGTCTTCTGAGATTTCTCTACACAGCCATGGAAAAAAAAAAAAAAGAAGCTGGGTTGCAGACCTTAGATCAGTTTTTTTTTTGAATGGTTACTATATTAAAAGCTAAAAGGGCAGTAGAGGTGCAAGTATAGAAATAAAAGCCAAAACAAGCAATCAAAAACCCGCTACCCAATACACCTAGGAAAGCTCAAAAGTTGGAAACAACACTAACAGAAGAATTTAATTTCACACATTCTTTCCAGGCACGTAAGATGTCACTGGTAGAGATGTTCCTGAATTCCACAACAGGAAAGGCCCAAGATCAGTTTTATTATTCCACATTGGGTCAACAAACCACAATCATCATGACCACTTTTCACCCTAAAGGGCATCTATCAGGCCACCAAACTTGGTGCAAACTTGTTTGTGGGGAACCACTATATATATATATATATATATATAGAGAGAGAGAGAGAGAGAGACATGAATATATACATGGACACATCTTGCAAGGCCTAAGAGTAAGAGGACACCAAGGAGAGCTTCTGATGAATGTGCCTCGAACCAATAAAAGGTCCATTCACCCAAGTTGGCCAGTATATAACAACAATGGCCACATAAAAGTTGGTCAATAGTACATATTCAATATATAAATTGATATTAAAATATGTAAGATAGTGAACCAAATGAATGGAATAACATTCTTATAAATATGTAAGATAGTGAACCCAATGAATGGAATAACATTCTTCTAAACCAGGGAACAGAAAAGATAAGGGTGTGGGAACAGTTTGAATCCTGCACTACGCATGACAATATCATGTGTAGTGGCACATAGATATTCTGGATCTATGTGTGTATCCTTTGCTCCTTTCAATTTTGGGGGAAGAATAATATTTTCCTAATATCAGAAATTATATTAGTAGAAAAGAACCTGAAACAAGGAGAACTCATTTTCCCCTTTAAAAGGGGAATAAAGCAAACAAACAACGTGTAAATACTATATCTCCTAAGGAAAACCAACCAAAGCATCTTAGCATAAGGGTTAGGAAAGTGTTGTTTACATGAGATATCATTTTGGAAACTTTCAGACAAAAAACAACTATCATGGCACTAAAGCAACAATAATAGAAGTGAAAATGAATCAAAGACAAAGCATGAAGAACAAACAAGGCCACATACAATGATTACAAAATGATTCTGATGTAAGAGGTTCTGATGTTACTATGCCAAACAACATCCACTTGATATGTAAAAGTGATGCTACAATTGGCCAATGATAAATAGAAATATATACAAGCTGGAAAGTGATAGATGGATGTCAAACTCACGAGTCAAGCAGTCGGAACCATAGAGACTCAGACTCTTGAGTATCTAACCGTGGGGTATTCCTCTGACATAAACCAATAGAAGCATGCAGTATGTCACCCACAGCATAAACCTGCATAACAGAAAAAGCTCAACCTAAACAAATCGTCTATAAAATAAGTTAACCAATTTTAACTTCTAGGCAAAGGGATGAGATCACAAACCTCTTTCATTCTTAAAATAATGTTAAACTGCTCCATCTCAGTAAAGCCACTTGAAGTAATTTTTGAAATAGAATCTTCCAGAGCAGAATCAAGCATGTGCAGTTTTTCACTGAGGCCAGACAAGGTAAGTGAAAGAGCACTTCCAACATCACCAACCCTTTCTAGCAAAAATGCACCAGCATCTGTGACCCCATATTCTTGGCATAACCGCAAACAATGCTCCAACCTATAGTTTTCAAATGTCTCCAAGAACCTAAGAACTGAATTGCGTTCATACTGGCACAATAGCTGCACAACAGACATGCAATTGTATTAAGAATTTGATTCATAGATGGATGTTATCATGGCTTAGTTAAATGAAAGCAGAAAGATTTTTTAGCTGGGCAGAGATTAGTGAAATAGCTTACACTAGCTGCTATGCAATCATCCAACAGTGGCTCAGAAAATATTAAGCACAGACATACAAACACAGACCAACAAATAAATGGTACACTATCCTGCATGCACACACCCCGAAGCTTTTTTATGGATGCAAAACTAGCAGCACATTCCTATTTTGACAAATCAGCATCAAAGAACTTCTATCGATGACTTAGATAACTCTTGCCATGTCCAATAGGTGGAACAGAATATAATCTAAAAGTTGAAATTCCTGAACAGAGCATCTCAGAACTTGCAAGATATTGCTGGGTTGCATGGGTAGGTCCCTGTTATGGAATCCACACTGGAATGAGGTGCTGGACTCAGCCAATTTCGAAACATAGGATTCATGGATGCATAATATGTAAATGAATCTAAATTTAAAAGTCTATAAATAAAAAATAAAGTGTGAAAATAACACAAGTAGAAAATAATGTACTGATTTATTCTAACCAATGACAAACATATCAATATGTTAGTTAAGTTTCATAAGGAGAACAGTTTGATAATATAATTGTCATCTTAGGGGTCTTTCTGTGTTTCTTCCTGTCTTGGGTGGTTGTCGATGTAGTACTCTTTCACTCAGATGAAATAAATTGGTTACTTTTCAAAAAAAAATATTTATCACCTTGAAAAAATATGTTAAAACTACTAGAATAGTCTATTAGGAATGGTGAAGAATCAATGAAGAATGAAGAGTCAATATGGTCGTATCACATATTTTGAAGATTCTATCATATCAATGTGTACTTTTGCTGATTGACTTTCAAAAGAAGCCAAGTGATTGCACTTTGCCTTGACATATGCCTTAAAAAGCTAAAAATGTTGTAAGCCATAGTGTATGGTGTAGAAGTACTAAAAATCTATAAATAATAAAAAAAGGTCTATTAAGTCAAAATCTCTTGATATCATATTATTATTAATGTGTACGGCTGCATACCCAGTTAGTCCACTAATTGACCAAGTTTATTAGCTCTATGCCCAGCTCAAAACATAATTCCGGGCTTCATGTGAATCACACTCCTGAATATGAAAACCATCATTTCAAGTAATTGGATCTTAAAAAAAGACATGCAAGACAAAAATGTATATCCTGATACAATTTAATGACTAATGAGCAATTCAAAACTTCTATTCGGTAGGTATATTAAATATATTCTTAGTAACTTTTCTCCATTCCAGGTGAAACTTGCATCCTGTACTGTACAGCTTTCACTTTTACTTAATAGACTGTTCTTCATGTATCTTGTAAGTATATTTTTCGAAGTTAAATGCCACAAAATCCTTCAGATAAGGTGGACATTGAAAACCATACTTGAAAAGTAATCTTAGAAGGGTGGGTCAACTATCAGAAATAAAGAAAGATCCGTATTACAAGAATGCATCAGTTGTTCTGGGAATGGTATTTAGACTAAAGTATATAATTGTCGTGCAAAGCATGGCCATTTTTGAAATTGTCCTCCTAACATAGAAATAAAGCCAACATGGAAGAGACACTGTAAAAAGTCTCAGCATATAATATGGCACAAGGAACATGATTAAAGAAACATTCTGTAGAAATGACCAAAACTCATCAGATAAGTGCCTGTACTGGGAAATAACAAAAGGACGAAATAAAGTTGGTAATAACCAAAAGTATCATGATGAATATGGAAACCCAAATTGAATCAATTTGTATTTTTCTGTGAATCAGAAAATCTATAAAAAAAAAACAGAGAGAAATCAGAAATTCCGAATATAGAGGTCAACTCTGAGAATGTATCAGCTCACCTCAAGGTAAAGTTCAGCCATTTCGTCAGTTACAGAAATTGAATTATGACGCAAAAGCTTTGGGAAATTGGAAACTCTCTCCAAATAAGTATCAATTTCATTGGATTTATCTTTTGTCATCATTCCATAAGGAGCCTCCAACGTGCCTCTTTCCAATGGGGAGAAGTTGAGAGTGCCAGATAAATGAACCTCAATAATTGTCTTTAAATAAAGAAAAAGACTTTTTGGGTGAGACTGAAGTTCAGACAGGATATGATTATTTTCTTTGCTGAAATGGTCAATGACCAAAAAGACGGTGCCCTCTCTGCAGCAGAAAACCAGGAAGTGATAAATAGAAACAAAGTTATAGTATCTCAGGAAATAAAAGGGAAGGCATCCATTTAACATGACTAATTTGTGAATATAATGTCAGCCTCTTTACCTGCTTAAGTTAACCAACTCAGGAATTCGAGAAATAACAGCTGACCGAAAAGCAGAATGTTCAGAATTTCTCAAATGCAGTAACATCTGATTGATAAAAGCAAAAGCATGGACAGGTTCTTCCATATCTTTCATATAACTATGCAAAGCAGCCAGATACTGGGCTCTGATAGTATGAATGAAGCCACAAACCTGAACATTGACATATAAAATTATAAATTACAAATCATTAGAACAAAAGTAGGATAGTCCTCGTGTTTCACTATCCAAGACAAAGCCAGATGGAGATAAGTATTCAGTATTCAAAAGACATTAGCTGGTTGATACAAGGTAAGGTAGTCAACAAAATTCAAATTTATAAACTCACCTGGTAAAACTGAGCCTTCTCACATAGATTTAACATATTAGAAGAATCCCATTCAGTCTCAGGCACTACTTTCAAAAGTGCAAGCACCTGTTTCTCTCTTCTCTGAGCAACTTCAATTTTCTGACTAGGGGCACTTGATGAGAGATCAGTGTCTGTCAAGTACTCTAAAATACGATTCAATACATTTTTTGAAATGGTAATATTCTTAGATGCAACACAAAGAAAGCAATGAACTCAAGCATATGACCAACATCTTTTTTAGAAGGCCATGCTTCTAGAGATCCATTATCATCCATTCCAGCAGATCCAACCACTTCGGAGATTTCCATATCAAGAATATGAATTAAGGTGTTTACTGCATTTTGCACCATCAAATTCTGATTTTCTCGGTTCTTGAAATCATGCACATCATTCTCCTCCATACTTCCATCAATCAGATTATTCACTGAATGGCCACGCTTTAGAGTTTCCTCCTCAAAGAAAGCACATTTTAAAACCTCTAGAGATGCTTCTGTATCCAACCATAAGAGATAACATAGATTTGGGAAAGCTCCACTAGATGACTTGAACCTTGTTGCAACCTGTGAATTAGATGCATTATAGTCCTCTAGCAGAAACTGCAACAGCTCCTTTCTAAGTAATGGCAAGCGCACGAGAGGGATAGTACCATGGCCTGCAAATTAGGTATCTTAAAGTTTCAGGGCTCCTGTTAAAAAAGGTGGCAATGTCTCAATCCCAGACAAAATATTTGAATGCTTAGTTATAAATTTGAGACCATGTGAATGGAATTACAAAAATAAACAAAACTTTTGACAGTAAACATTTTGAGAAAAACAATATGATAATGATAATGATAATGTGGTAACACCAAAACATGTCAAACTTTTCTTTTAAATAGATTTTGAAACTGAGAAAGTCAAAGAACAAGAATTGAGCAGGGCCCTTGAAAGTGGAAGCCAAGCCATTCACTGGCATCAGTAAAACAAGAGAAAAGATGTCAAAGTTAGACAAATTCATCTTTAAAAAAACCCTTGACAAGTCAAAATTGTGACATAAATGACGAACAGAAAAGGAGTACCATGTTTGTTAAAGTAGCGATTCTATGAGACAGCTATTAGACCAACATTGCTTTCTGGAGTAGAGGACAACTAGGTATAAGTTATGGTAGCAGAAGTGTGCAATGATGCAAGGACAAAGCAACACTAAGAGCCTGTTTGGTATAAAAAATTTGGGAGAATTTTGAATAATGTGGAATTTGACAAATTCCTTTCAGAATTCTCTGTTTGTTTTTGTCCGGACTTTTGGAAGTATAATTTTTCAAATTCCACCCCTGGAAAATGATGGAATTACAAATTCTCACAGATTGGTATTACTTCCAAAATTTTAGAACTCCAAACTTCCATGTTTTTAGCATAGTACCAAAACGACATCACACATCATAAATATACACTTTTTAGGGCCCAGCAAGGAGGGACCTTTGTCATGGAATGGTTTGATGTGTGGGAAACTTTGTGATGATTTTACGAGCCAAAACTCACCTTGACTTTATCATCCTAACACTGAGTATCATGGTCCCTGATTTAAACACTCATTTTATCAACCCACCATCCATTTCACGCTATTAGATCAAGTAGCTAGATGCTCCAAATTGATATGAAATTTGACAAAAAGTCACCCATACGACCATACTTCAATTTAAATGATTACTTTGCCTTAAAAACATGTAATATGTCACATTTAAAACCCTGAGGGGTTAGCTTGATAGTCATTTCCCACCCTTGTTTGTGGGAGGTCATGGGATCAAGCCCCCCTAAACACAAAAAGGGACACCCCCTTTATTTCTGTACCCGGCGTGTGTCGGATTGGGAGGTTTACACATGCCCCAATGATTAGTCAGATGGGACGCTTGAATACCTTGGTCTTCAAAAAAAAAAGTATGTCACATTTAATTTTATTTATTTATTTCTTTTTGGTTTGCGTGTATAGAACTAACCAATAAATAGTGATGCAGACACCAACGAGAGGGCGGTGGAGGACGAGATTGAGACCTTTGCGGTGGACTTCTACGACAAATTTCACGGAGAAAAAGGCAAGGGCAAAGCGGCTAATGAGACCCATCAATTAGCAGGTTTATCGCATGTGGACCCAACATCATATGGTGGGACCCACTCAGAACCTTCAACGAGCCGAGCCAAGCCAGGCCCATGATGTGTCACAAGAAGCCCCACGAGAGATCCAACGTTGCTGGCTTTTCAGCCAAATGGGTCAAACAATCCAACTACTCAAGACCGTGTGGAGTCAACAATCCAACTCGGTCTAGGACTCGTTCAAAATTCAAACCAGCCGACTCAATGCATGTTAGGATTGCATCACACTCGGATTAGGGCTGCAAGACGTGTGGGAGTTCATAACCAACCGACTCAGCCATGAGTTGTGATTGGTTGTTTGTTTTGTTTTTTATTTTGATTGGTTAACTTATGTAATACTAGAGTTAGGTGTGAGTTGAGTTTATCTAGGGATTTTGAAAGCTATAAATACATGTGTATGGTCGATTTTTGGACAGCCATTAAGGAGTTAATAAAATTTATTTTAGAGTTCTTCAAGGAAGACTCGGTTCAAGCTAGTGGGCTTGTGTGTTTGCAATTGGAGCAAGGCAAACCTTCATTGTGTTCAAGTTCGTTCCAACCCTCTAGTCTTGTGATTGTTTGAATCAATTAAGTGTTGATTAAATCAGGTCATCAAGCATGGAATTGCTGCCATTAATCATCTGATCTTTTGTGTTGATTCAGCTGAGTTACAGTTACTGTTCAAACCCAGTTTCGGTCTGTACAAGACCGGGTTTTGACAGTAACTTGTGGTACTCTTTGAGGTCATGCTCGCAGTCTCTACGCCTGTGTAAACGGGCCAGCAACCCACTCAGTTGGGCCAAGAAATTGGCCGAGTGAACGCAGTTTGGGGGCCGAGTTTTATCATAAGAAAACTCGGTGATTTGGGACTGATTTGACGTCAATTTTCGTTGTCCATCTGGGGTTTGTCTCTAAATGTGATGGGTTGTGATTGGATATTTAATAGGGGTGTAGGAAAACTCATTTCTGAGTGGTGGGGAGCCCTGTTCACAGGAAGGAGGAGGGTTGCTTGGATGATAATCCCAGCTGCGATTTTTAGTCAGTATGGAAGGAGTGAAATAATAGGATATTTGAAGGTAAATTACAAAAATTGTAGGGGGTATTTGAAAAGTTTAAGTGGAGTCTTATTGAGTAGCTAGCATTAAGTAATTCGTAGAGGACTTTTTATCTTTCTTGGGATGGGTGCTTGAAGGATGGTAGGAAGAGGGATGGGGTGAAAGTTAAATGGACAAAGCCGAACCCGGATTCCATAAGTTGAACGTAGATGGTGTTGTTAAGAGGGAAACCGGCCCGGCAGGAATAGGGGGGTTGTTCATGATGATAGTGGAAGGTTGTTATTAGCCTTTTCCAAGTCTACGTGTGTAATAGAATCTAATGAAGTGAAGTTACTAGCTATTGGGAGAGCAATCTTCCTTTGGTCTAGGTGTGGGAATGGCAATCTTATTATTGAAGAGGACTCTGTTAATGCTATCGCTTCGGCAAGCGGTAAAAAAACCGTGGAGAATGATTAACATTGTGAAGGAGATAAGGCACTTGTCAAGCAATAGGGTTATTCACTTTAGTCACATGAAAAGGTCAGCTAATAGTGTCGCCGACTTCTTGGCGAAGGTGGGAGTATATAAGAATGTGTTGGTGGTGGAGTTTTTTGTATGATACTATAGTGGGAGGGGGAGAGTTGGAAATGTATGTGTTCTTTGTATTGATGTTTGGGTTAGGGCTTTCTTATTTGTTTCTTTTTGCTTATGATTTCTTATGGTCTTGTATAATTCTCTTATACGAGTTATAGATTATGCTTGTATTTATTCTTCTTTAATGAAACTTATTCATCATCAATGCTCAAAAAAATAAAGTGTTCAATTTCAAAAGGAACCAAACAAAAAAAATTGACAGTAGCATTCCTTTAATCCAAAATTTGTCATCAATTTTTTTAGCGGTTAAAAAGGAAATTCATTAAAAATAGAATGAAAGTACAGAATAGTCATTACATCATGTAGTAGAGGCTAAAAGAATTAGACCTCTCATCAAAGGAAATAACATAAAAGCAAGACAGGACCCCCAAAAAGGAAGCACAAAAGTCCCATATCCAATCTCCAATAGTTCAAAGGAGAAAGACCCCGGAGTCTGAGTCATTTGTTGTACGACTCACTTGGACAAAAGAGACATCCATGCCCGAGGTTAAACCCCTCATTTCCCTAGCTAAGGTAATCAGCTTCCAAGGCAGACGCTTGAGACCCTTGGCCCATTTAATTGCATTTGTCGAGGGCCCTTCAATCACTAGTGGACCTTGCCCATAGACTCACAAGGATATCAAGGCCCTCCTAATACTAAGAAGTGCTGCCTCATTTAAGTCTCATCCCCACATCTCTGAAAAGACTAGAACAAAATTCCCCCTATAGTCTCTAAGCACCTCACCTATTCATGTCGGTCCCGATTTGCTTCTAGTTGCACCGTCTACATTGAATTCATCACATCACGAGGAGGAGGAGGAGGAGCAGCGCATTTATCAGTTTCTTTGTTTTTCAAGTACCTCCACTCATGCACCCCTCCCAAGACGACATAAAATCCATTGGCTCAAGTCCCTGGAAGTCTTTTCCAGATAAGATCCACATGCATAGCCTCCACTTATCCCTTTGGAAGAGGTCGTCAACCTCTCCAGATTTCCCTTCAAAAACTCTCGCGTTTCTTTCCTTCCACATTGTCCAAAATATTGAAGTTGGAACTGTGTCCCATGCTGCCTTTTTCCTTGGGCTGAGTTTCGATAATACCCATGACTCCACCACCCCCACAAAGTTCGAACCAAAGACCCAAGAAACCTCAAAGAGACTGACAAATTTTAACCACAGACTCCTAGCATTAGGAAAACTAATGAAGAGATGATCAAAATCCTCCTTTGGGTGATCACATAAAGGGCAGCTAAGATCCTCCCCATCCCTCGACAAGCCCCTCCTCTTCAGTTCCATTCTCATAAGGATCTTACCCTTTAGAGTGCACCAAACAAAAGCTTGAACCCTAGGGGGAGCCAAACTAGACCAGGCATGCCTAGAAGAAGAGTCTATATTATGGTGTTGTCCTAGCCTAGCTCTAGTGTTCTACCATTTGTTTCACTGAAAAAATGTCAGACGAGTCACCTGTCCACAGAAGTTCATCCTCTTCGCCCAGGAACACAGGGAATTCCTCTAGTTGAATTAATAGATCCTCCCAACTTCTTATCTCGAAGGATCTCAATTCGCATATGAAATCCAGGTTCCAAGAGATGTTACTACCCTCAATCTGATAACATACTTGTACTAGGGCTTTCTTTTTCCACGAAATTCGATACAATCTAGGAACCACCTCCTTGAGGGGTCTATCACCCAACCAAATATCAGTCTAGAAAAAAGTCTTGTACCCCCCTCCCCACCAGCCTCATGATGTTATCCCTAAACTGCCTACCTAACTCTTCCTTGCCTTGACACAAACGCCACCATGCCTTAACCATCGATGACACAATTTTCTCAACATCATCACTTAACACCCACCCATTCCTATCTTCCAACCCATATTTTACAGTCAAAACCCTAGCCCGCAAGGCTTCTCTTTCTTTTCCAAATCGCCATCCCCACTTGCACAGAAGCGCTTGGTTTCTAATTCTAGGAGGAACAATTCCCAACCCTCCCTTCGATTTTGACTTAGTTGCTTCTTCCCATCCTACTAGGTGCACCTTTCTTTTCGAGTCCTTATCTCCCCATAGAAAACTTCTAGAAAGTTGTTCTATTTTCCTCAATATTCCTTTTGGCATTTCAAACAAGGAAAGATAGAAAGTTGGTAGGCTTGCCGACACTGACTTGATTAGGGTAAGGCGACCCCCAATAGAAAGATATCTCCTCCCCCGCACTGCTAATCTCCTCTCAAGCTTTTCGACCATTGTAGCCCAAAATCATTTGAGTCTTGGATTTCCACCCACAGGTAATCCTAAATAGATGGAAGGTAACCTTTCAGAACTTCACCCGATTTCCTCTGCTGATTCCTTGAGAACATCTTCCTCCACATCAATGCCAATCAATGTGCTCTTCTTAATATTGATTCTCAGCCCAGACACCACCTCGAAGCATCTTAGGATTGCCTAAAGCCTCTGACTTCCTCCCTATTTGGTTCACAGAAAAATAAGGTATCATCTACAAACTGGAGATGACTGACTATCAGGCCATCTGATGGAGTGGTAAAGCCCTTAACTATCCCCAGTTCCTTTGCTTTTACCACAAGTCTATGTAAATTTTCCCAACCAATGTGAAAATGAAAGGAGATAAGGGGTCTCGTTGCCTTAAACCTCTTGAAGCCGTTATTGATGTTGTAGGGGCCCATTCACCAATACAGAGTACGATGTATCCTCAATGCAAAATTTGTCATCATTCATAATTCCCGATTCAGAGAACTTTGAAATTCTAATGAACAGTTCCACGAAACAAGCCTAAAAGATAAAATCATAAATTGCGGCATCAAAGAATCCTAAATATAGCAACAATAAAAGAGTAGATAGGGAAATGTCATTCAAGGGGCATACATGTAGAAGACCCTGGTAATCCCAGTTTGAAGAATTGAAGGACTAAAAGTAGAAGGTACAAGAAGAAGAGGAAACCCTTTACAAACTTGAATTGAGGGAATAAAGGACATGATATATTGTGAAGTGTGAACTAATAGAGGAAATGGTTTTTGATAGGATCAACCCAAATAGACCGGATTAGTGGCCATGATAATGATAATGACAATGAGTAGAAAACAAACAAAACTAAGGACCATACATAGAACAATAAAAGCACAATGTGAACCTTAACATTCCTTTGTGCACATGATAAATGTATGAAAACAAGCATCAAGAGAACTTTGAGCAGATTACAAAGCGTGAGCATAAGACTCAAGAAATTTCCAATTCATATTGATGTGGCTATGTCCAAGATAAAATAAAAAGATCCAGTTTCTACATAAATTTCATGATTAAATGCTCTTATGTATCCATGGACACACAAGAATACACGATGGAAACCTTTTCAAAAAAAAAAACCAATGCACAAGATAGAAAGCATAATTCTGATTAAAGGTTTCCTTTGCTGGCCCTGCAATAAACCTAAAAGTAACAGCAGAAAATGACTGGTACTCGGCTAAATACAAACAAAACATACATAGCAATTAACTACGAGCAAAATGGGCATAAAATGGTTACAAATTTTGGCATCCTGTTTTCAAGCAAGACATGCACAAAAATACACTACATTTAAGCAACGAGGGGGGAAAAACAACTAATCATTCAAAGTCATTTATCTCATCCATCTAGGGTTGGCACTCAAAATTGAATTTGGCAAATTGCTTTCCTTAGGCCAAATACATACGGAAATATATGATGCCAAGAAAACTGTGAAATTCAGTAAAAAGGATTCAGCCACAAAGAAAGGCAATGACGAAATAGATAGAACATTTAATGCCCTCATCAATTTGTTAACATTGAGAATGATATTGTTTAACAACTAGGGTCAACATATTGATCTGAGATCATTTAAAAAGTAAACATTTATTGGAAGTGCTCACCATCACACCCATACATAGGTTGTCGATTCAAGTTACATCATCACATCAGAAAGAGAAAAAAGAGTCAACATATAATGTCCAGAGCCATGCAATAAACTGCATACATCCGGCCTGCATAAAGTTTTGCCAATTACTATTAACATTCATACCTGGAGGAAATGCAAGACCCAAAAAACAGTACTTCAGATAAACTAGCATCCTGTATCTGTTGACAGTAATCATACAAGAAAATTAAAATTTAGATTTTAGACTATCTGGAGAATAATTAGAACTCATCTAATGATCTCACTTCACAGAGAATATGTTCCATAATGCAAAAGAAAATTCATCAAGTTACAGGTTAGGTTAAAAATATAAATTAGAATTACAAGGTAAATAAGCTTAACATAAACAAATGCTAGTCATGCAGAATAAAATGACAAAAGTATAAAGCAACATACCCAATGACAGTAGCATTCATCCTTCGATTATTTTGTAACACCATCAAAAGCTCCTCAAGAGGTGTCCTGAAATCATCTAGACCTCTGTTGAAAAGATATATCAGGGCACCATACAGTCCATGCTCCCGGCACAACCTGAAAACCTACATCAAGTAATGATTTATTTCAAATGAAGAAAAGAACACTCAGAAAATCTAAAATAACTTGATGCTGTGGACTCCCAATCACTACAGAAGAATTATGAGCATTCTTCGATTCACTAGGGCAACCTGATTGAAATCCAAGGAAGAAATGTCCATGTGAAGCACACACTGTTCAACTCGTTGCAACCATCCCTTGCTACTGTAATGCTCTACCAATGCCTGCATAATCTACAATTCATAGAACCAGTCATCATTTTGCCATTCAATTCTCAACTGTGCTGTCATGATAAAAATCACATAGATCAAGATAAGATACCTCAGGTGGTAGGCATCCAAGCATGTCTTTCAATATATATGGTTCCAAGAGCTCCAAAAATGTGCCTGGTCATAACATAGAATATTAGAACCTCTAGGCCACAATAAATAATTCTCATGATAACTATTGTCTGTCTACGTTTCAAAACATGTCATACACAATTTACATCCAGATATATAGTTTAAGAAAATTGGTTGTAAAGAAAAATTGAATGAGTGCTGAGAAATGGGCGATTGCATCAACTATAATGACAAGCTGCAGCAATCTCCTTGTGGAGTAACATATTTTTATTTCTTACCTCAAAACTCTGGTTTTCGTGATTAATTTCATATGAAAAATCAACTTGAAATATCTTTTGGAAGGATAAGCTTGCCCATTGCAATCTCATACACAAAAATAAGGATCTCCCTTTCTTGCTTTATAGAAACAGCAAGTTGGTCTAAAAATGCATGTGTCGCACAGGATAGAAACTGCACAAAAATCAACTTCTATTCTTTCAGGGTATTCCCAAACACCCATAAAATGAATCTACAAATACAGGAGAGAATCCCAATAAATAATCTAACAATTCCTCTCTCTAGAGAATTAGCTAGTCATTCACTTCTCTTGTGACAAGGAAAGATGAGGTTCTTGTGCATGTGGGTGGTTTGGACAGGGGTGAAAAGTGGGGAACCCCCACATATATGAACCTCAATATTTAATCTTTAATTCAAAAAAATTATAAATAAAAAATTGCCAGGCATCATTTCTACTGATCAAAAACGAAAAAAACAAAAACTTCTTTGAAGCCCTAAACAGTATTCATGTTATTGCCTTCATCCACTAGCTTACATGTTAAGGGTTTTTTTTTTTCGAATGGTAGCTTACATGTTAAGTTAATCGCCCATTTCATCAAAAACCTTCCTTATAACTTTCATCTTCATTTCATTTGGGTCATCCCATTACCATACTCTAGAAGAAAACTTAAATTCCTACTACCATATTAAACGATGTCTGGATGCAAATTTGAGATCGGTTCAGTTTTTGGATCCCATCCATTTCTGAATATAATATTCTGTTGGCTTTTTAATACAGGGTTTAGATTTGGCCAGATTTTAATCCGATAACCTATTGTTCAAAAAAAAATCCAATAACCTCTCAAGCCAAATGCATAGATGTAAATAATAAACATAAGGAAGGTGTACATGTATCTCAAATAACATAGTATAAATACTAAGAGAAAAAAAAGAAGAGGAGGAATATGTATACAAATGACCAAATCTAGATCATAAGTCCAGTGTGGATGCAAATTTGGGTGTTCATGTGGACGGCAATGCAGATGCAGATCGTGCATCCAGCATTCAACTTGGATCTGAACTTACTCAGCTCCAACTTAAATGTCATTCATTTAAATCTCCACATCGCACTAACAAGTCAGTCATAAACAGAGTTCTTTCAAATTAAAACTTCAAAAGTTTGAAATTTTTACCATTCAAAAGAAAAAAAGTTTGGAAGTTTTTGATGAACATCTTCCAAGACTGCTGCAACCATAGTAGTTATGGGTTTGAGTTATACTACCATTTCATAATTAATTAAAAATTTTGAATGCAAGATATAACTTTCACAATTTTTAGGCATGTAAGTTGCATGGGTACGTTTTGCGAGTGATGGAATCCAACACGGGTGCAAGGTGTTGGACTTCATCTAGAAAAATTAGGACATGGGGTGGGTACCATATTTAAATAAATTTAAATCTAACTTATTTTAAATGAAAATAATGTGTGCAAATAACACTAATACGAAATAATGTACTAGTTTTACTCTAAGCATTTAGGCTATAAACATATTGATATTTTATTAGGCTTTGAGGGGAAAGGTGTTGTAATATTTTAGTCATCTTAAAAACAATATTAAAAAGCAATAGAAGAGTTCATAGAGAACAAGTGAAAGTATCCAACACAAGTGCAAGGGTCTAGAAGTGTTCGACACAAGTGCGTCACACATCTTAAAGTGTCCATGCAACATAGTTAGGCATGAAACTACTCTTTGGCACCTAAAAATGCAAAAGATTGTGTGATCCAAATGATCTGGGTCGCCACAGGTTTCGATGGTCCTTATCTAGTAAGACCTAAAGATCTAAAAGGATCCATAAAAGATCACAATGATTTAGACTATACATAGTCTGATCATATCAATTTGGACCTTACACATACCGATCATGTCAATATGAACCTCAAAAATGTCGATCAAATGAAGATCCAAAAAAATCCATGAAAGATCACAAAGATCCAGACTTTAAATAGTTCAATCAATCAAAAAGAACACATGGATTATGCAAAGATGCCTAAGGAGATGAGCCCATGCCCCAAGGAATGCTAGAAAGAAATGGATTGTCGTCAAATATGGGCATTTAAAGATGCAATGTGGCACCAATGATGATGATCATAGAATCATGACTTGGGAAACATTTGAAAGATCCTTTATTATCTTCTTAATGTAACTCATGGGTCATCAGTCTAATATGTAGATCAAAAGAAACAAGGTGCAGCCCACCTACAATAATCACATGATCGCCACTTGTGTACCATCTTAAAGATCACAAAATTGGTACCATCATGTGACCCATTAAGAAGCTTTCCAACACAAAGAAACGTATCCAAATTGGAGTACAGATGATGAATATACCCAAGGACGATTGACAAAACATGAAATACCATGAGGAAGCGCAAGTTTGGTTCTACAGATCCTCTTTCTTTTTCTTGGCCTTTTTAAGGCCCTTCATGGGCAATGAGGAGGCTATAAATACCCCATACTTCGGCCATTTGAATGTCACTTGGAGAGGCTTTTTGGAGAGCTTGGAGGTGATCCAAACTCTATGGACCTTGGGAAAGTGTTCGAACACATGGAAAGGAGATCCAAAAGACTTGTGCATTTAGATACTCTAAATCTCAAAAGATTAGAATCTTCAATCTCCAAAAAAATCAAAAGTTTCAATCTAACTATTAGCCAAGAAGTAGATTAGAAGCAAATATGTAGAAAATATGAGATTCTGAGCTATGGGGGTACCTTGTATAAGTAGATCATCTCCTGAGTTTAAAACTCCCTCTAATCTTCACAAACCTTTGTTGTATGGGGCTTCCTACCTTTTTGTATGTTTCTTTCTTTGTTTGAGATCATTTGCACCTCTGGTGCTTTTCTTTCTTTATTAATACAGTTACCATTTCAAAAAAAAAGTTATTCACAGACCTTTTCCACTCTAACAACCAATCTCTCCATCTTCCATTAACAACTAAAAAGCAAGATGTTAATCTAAGGAGATTTTCTCCTAATTCCCTAAATTCAGAATCTCCGATAGCAGTTGCCAAAGACACCTTTAGGACATACTATGCTAATCTCCCCCAACAGTACTTGGAATTTGTGTACATACGTTGAGAACCTCCTTGATGTACTTGGAGTTTCTTTACATACTTTGACGATCTCCTTCTTGAAGTCCTTAGAATCATTGTCACAAATATCGGCGGTATTTTCAAATTTACCGCGTTTTTATCGGCAAAATACCATTACCGCGTTAAAAAAACATTTTTATCGCCACGGTAATAAATTTCCGGTAAATTCCCGATAAAATCGCGTTAAAAACTCGATAAATGGTAATGTCGATAATATCCCAGTAAATTCCCGATAAATTCCTTATTACCATTTTTATTTTATTAATGTTTTTATATATTCTATTTTATTATTTTTAAATATTATAATTTCCGCGAAGTTTTCCCGTTAAATTCCCGGTAAAAATCCAAGAATTTAAAAATATCTCGATATTACCAATTACCGTTAATATCCCGAGAACGGTATTTGTCACAATGCTTAGAATCATCTTTACAACTTTTAAAATTCCCTACCTGCGATAGAATCGTCTTTACAACTTTTAAAATTCCCTACTTGCGAGTTTTAGAGTCGTTTCCATAATTCGAAAGTTTCATTTAAGGCCTTTGAAGTAATCTCTATAAGAACACTTGTGTTCTTAGAATAGAATTTTCCATGCTAAGGAACAAATCATGAACACTTCTCTCCAACTAGTGGAACATGTTCTTAGGATTCCACTAATGACTCAAATGAACCTCACAAGTAGATTAAGCCAAAAAGGCCCCAATAAAGGACACTCCACATCAAAGGAAACTACTTTCATCATTTTATAAACTCAAGGAACTCGTAACTTGAGAATTGTGAAATATTGTACACCCTGCATTTGGAATTTCTATAAGTGGAGCAACTTCCTAGAACTCCAACAAGAATTCAAGTGGGCCCTCTAACAAGTGAAGTAAGTCTATGTATCCCACCAAGAGGACCAATCTATGTCCATTTACTCTCAAGTTTCATCTACAACCTTCTACAAGTGGAACAAGCCTTCTAGGCCCCATTAAGAGGAGAAATTTACATGTAAAAGCCTTTACAAGTTGACTATGTCAAAAAAGGCCCCCACTAGAAAATGTGAATACGCGCTTAGGCCACCATCATGAAATTTGACACTTTGAAGTCATGTACTTCTAAAGATGGGGAGATTCATGTATTACCCAATTGTAATTTGAGTTCAAGGTTTCAATTGCAAATGGGGTGTTGAGCTGGTCACCTAAAAAGTTGCTGATTGTGTACCCATTTGCTAGGCTTGGGTTGGGTTTTGGCCCGACCCGAAAATAGTGTGGGCTAGGTTATAGAAATTGTAAACTCGAGTCGGGTTGGGTTAGAAAAAAAAACCTGACTGAAATTCTGGTTGGGTTGGGCTGAGCCATTTAAGTTTCAACCCGACCCGACCGGAAAAACCCGACCCGAATTCCTAAGTAACTATAAAAGTAACTCTTAACACTAATTCTCTAATTCTCTAACCCTACACGCAGCCGTCAATTGTCTAACCCTACACGCAGCCGTTCTCTCACTTCTCTTTCTTCACCCCTACCCTTCCCATTCGCCCATTTCTTATTAACCCTAATCGCAGCAGTCGTTTTCACTTCTCTTTCTTCCTCTTCTTTCTCTGGTGAATCACATACACGCAAGCCTTTCGCCCGCTCGGCCTCGTTTCGGATCAAGGGGTTCGGATTTTGTTTTTTCCAGGTTGGGATGGTAGATTCACTTCTCCTTTCATTTATCAAATTTTTTTTCAAACCAACAAGAGCTATCAATTTCATTTATAGAACAAAGAGGAATGAGAAGAGGGAAATCGAATGCATACCGATTCCGATTGACAAACAGACCCGTTGTTGCTGATCGGGCTCTAACAATAAGAATCAAAAAGAAGAAGAAAAGCTTGGCCGGTTGCAGAGTTGAAATGGGGATTTTCCGACAATCTCGAGAAGAGAGGGAACAAAAGAATGGATGGGGAATAGAAAGGAATGATGGGAAAGAATGAAAAGATAGAGAGGTATTTATTGACGTAATCGGATAAATGAAGTTTACTTCTGCAAACTCTTTGATTATTTTTTATTTGTGTTTTTTGTTTGGATTTTTTTTACAATGCTTTTGTGGGTGTTCTTGTTGCTTCTATCTCAGCTACAAGTTATTTTTTTTATTTATCCATTGAATTTATTAAGTGATCTTCTTAGAAAGTGGTTTAGGATTTGTAAAACCCTACCCCAGATTAGGCATAGTTTAGCTTAATAATCTTGTTTGACCGGTTAATCTCGAAGGTTACGGTTAGGGCTTTGAGGAAAGCCCAGGTGTGGCCCAATCCGAGCTCGTGAGCTCAGTGATCCAACTCGTCTAACTAGAGGGGCATTTTGGTAATTTACCGCTCTTGTTATTATTTTTGTAAATTGTGTTGTTATGTAATTATTATTGGTTAATAATATTATCCTTAGTCAAAGATTTGTATTTCTGATTTTAAAGTAATTTTATTTTCAGAAAATGATATTTAAATCCGCCCGTCAAAACCCCGAAAGGGGGTAATAATTATTTTTAATGATTTTGGAAATTAGATAAAATCCAAAACTAGTATTTTGTGTTAGACCATTTTAAGAATGGTCTAGTTATTCTTTGACACCCCAAAATGAGGTTTCTAAATTGATTTATTTAACATTTGTTTAATTAAGTAAATATTGTTAAATTATGATTTTTGTTTAAATCATTGGTTTTTGGTAAGAGTTAAATCCCAAAAATTTTATGGTGACTAAGGTTTTCTAAACCCAGCCTATCTGTAAGGTTAGATCAAGATTTTGAGTTTTTAAAATCATGGTTTTAGTTAAAAATCAGATTTTACCAAAATGGAGGACTTATTTGCAAAATGGGAATGTTTGGAGGGACGGTTTTGCAACCGACGCCCGAACAGTGTAACCACTGTAGCGGACGTCGGCAGCTGCTGCATGCGAATGCATGCAGTGGCCGGATGGCCACTTCTCCCGGCCAGGTTTCCTATAAATTTGACCCTCCTGCTGCTGGGTTAACTCCCTTCACCTCCTCTCTCTCTCAGTCTCTCTGTCTCAGCGTTTGAAACCAGCCAGACCCAGCCGACCCTTGCCTTTTTCTTCTCTGTTTACCGGCCATGAGCCTTAGAAGGGAAGCTTTTCAAAAATCAGATTTCTTAGCCCAGGAACCTCAGTGAAGGTAACCACTGTGTTCCTTTTCAAAATTCTAGCTGGTTTAGAATCAAGAAAAACCCGTTTTGATTAAGTATGGAGTGTGTAAAATGGTTTTGAAGTTTTAAGGAAAACCCGATTTTAAGTATACCAGTGAGGTTTAAGTGACAAAATCGGATGGCTTACTGAGCTTCAAAGCTCCAAACTATTCCCTATGGAAAAAGGACTCCCAGAGGAGTCCATCGGATCGGCTAGGTGTGGAAACCGAATCTGGGAAACCCTCTGTTTCCCGATTCGTAAACCACTGTGTGTCTGCCGTCACTGTCTGCTGTTGCAGACAGTGGAGGAAGACGACTCTCGGACGGTCCGAGCAATACTCCTCGGACGTTCCGAGCTTCACCCGAAGCCCTGGAATTCCCGAGACTAGCTTGACCCACTCGGACGATCCGAGCAGAGCTCGGAAGGACCGAACCCACTCGGACGTTCCGTTCCCCACTTCGAACGTTCCGAGGCACCAAACCCACCGAGACCTATTTTCGGATTTTAAATCAGTTCAGATGGACTTCGGAAAGTCCGCGACCCGATCTTCGGATGATCCGAAGTCAGACCCATGTTCCGAGGTCAGTAACTAGTTTAAGTGTGGTTCGGATGATCCGAAGCCAGTGTACCTGGTTCCAAGGCATGTTCCGAGGGACCCAATTTTTAAGTGTTAAATCTTGTTTGATTATCTTTGATTGCATGTGATGATAGTACCACATTGTTAAATTAAAATTGTACTAACCCTCTTCTCTTATTACTATAGTGTATATACTATTGTATTCACTTCCAGGCCGACCCTATTGGTCGGGCACTGAGTGATCTCACTTCCAGGCCGACGCTATATTTGTCAGGCACTGAGTGACCTCGAGGCCTAACTCAAAATGTCAGATCTGGTCCAACCGAGAAGTGACCCGAGGATCTAGACCTAACTCAATAAGTCAATGCCCAGAAGACAATATGAGTTTTGGACTGAGCACTCTTTTTATTATATTATTATCTTGTGGATGATTATAAGTTAAAAAGGATAGAAACCAAGTAGGATACTCAATTCCATGTACCGTGGATGTTTTGGGAAAACCAATATGATTTTGAAATACTGCTTGTATGTGTACATGATATATATGAATGCTATGTATATTGATTGTGCACTTGTTTGCTTGTTTGAACAGAGACCGCGAAACCACACAGCCACGATGAGGGAACTTAACTTTGCAGCTTGATGTAAACAGGTTTATTTGACATGGATCTTGAGTAATGAGTGATTTCAGATTTAATGAACTCACTCATGTGCCTACACTTGACGCACTATGGTAAGAGTGCTTATGATGTTGGTAAATGCTATGATCAGACGAAATGTGTAATACTGCTTCCACGTGCACTTGACTATTGAATCAATATCGGCCATATAGGAGATGGTTTACGTCTACTGGACCATGGGTGGACTATGGGCGTCAATTGCTGACCTGAGGGTGTCAGTACCGGCTATGGTAGAGTCGGAGACGTACTTGCAAGGATGTATTTTGACCGTGTCGGGACTTAATACTATTGTTGTCAATATGGTGTCTAAAGGTTACGTTGGATAGCAGCAGTAATGGAAAAATGATGAGATAATGGACAGACGATGATAAGACTTTACTTGATATTATGAATTCTATTATCAAGCATGAGATATTATATTGCAACTGTTGATTATATACTAACCTGTTGTTTACTTAAAATTGCACTGTTATATTTCCTTCACTGGGCTAGTTAGCTCACCCCACTAACCTTTCAGGAGTTGAACCCGATGAGGAGAACCCTCTGTTTGAAGCTTAGAGTGGATAAGTTGCGGCGTTGCTTTGGGATTCCCACTGAGGGGAATACCCTTATATTTGTGCTTTCTGGTTCTTGGAACCATTTTCTTTTGTAAAGTACCAAGTGTGGTACTTAGTGTGTGTTAATATGATGTACTAGGACTACTACGTTTCTGTAGTTACTCTGATAATAATGTTTTGAATAATAATTCAATGTTTGGAATTATGTGTATTGATGTTTGTATTTTCTATGTCTATTGTTGAGTAGACTTATGGTATATGTTTGATCCACATGTTGGGATCATATGTAACCTTTGGGCCCAACTGTTGATCCGGCCCAGTTAGAATGCTTGTGTTAGCTTAGCCCTTCAAAAAAAAAATCAGTCGAGTTCCGGGCCCACCTTTCGGGTCAGGGCGTGACAGGATTTGTGAGAACATCTGTCCTTTTTCTTTCCTAATCTCCCTCTAAGAAAGTGGTCTAGGATTTGTGAGAAAGATGATGGATTAGCTTCCTGAAGTAGGAAGGAAAGCCAGATATATTGAAGAAGATTACACCAGTTCAGGCTCGGGTCTAACTCGGGTTTGTTCGGGTCGGGCCGGGTCAACAGTCGGGTTCATAGTATTAGAAATTTGGGTCAGGTTGGGTTGACTAGATCAGGTTTTCAATTCAGGTCGGGTCGGTTAGGTTCAATATGTTTTAACATGGGTTAGGGTTGGGTTTATCAAAACCCGACCGGCCCGACCCGAGTTTCAGCCCTACCATTCGCACATTGAATATGGTTTTCTTGAATTCTACCTTGGAAATTGGGTTCATTTGCCACCACTTTTCAATGTCATGTAAACTTGCCTTGACTTATAAAAATGCCCTTCTAAACAACGAGATACTCAATGGTCAAAGACACTCTATTAGCTTGCATATCCAATTCCAGCCCTTCATTTTATTTCATAGATGCAAGCTTGCACAAATATCATACTTTATCAATATCATAAATTATTTTCAATTTAACCATCATACCCTCTCAACTCTCTGACACAAAAAACTCAGTCACATATTCATCATTACTTCATTAATTTTCGAAAGTTCAATAGTGATTCCATCTTCTACATAGTGACTAATCACATATGAAATTTCAAAAGTTAATTAATTTTTCTGTTATCCCGTAAAGCTCCAATTATAAACTAAATAACTGCATCATCTTTGAAGTATATGAGATGAAGATGAAAAAACTGCATGAGCATTAAGGTGGCATTACCTCCTTGTTGAACAGCCACAAATTTAGAGAAGATGTCATCAAACAGGATATCAGTCCTTTTTATATGGACACAAAATTCTACTGCGACACCACCAACACGGGCATACTGCTCTTGAATCTCAGAATGATGGGAAGTGTTTCGGAATTTAGGATCATCCACTTGTTCCTCGTTTCCAATTTGGTTGCAGAATGCCACTGATATGTAAGAGAAGACGACATCTACATATGACAAAAGCAAGTCGACAAGATACGGCATTATAGCCTCCCGTATAGCATCAATGGTTCTTGGAAGATCAATAACACCATGAGCATGACCATCATAAAGCCTCATTGCCATGTCAAGTGCACCCATCCAATCTCCTGCCTTCTGCAAAACCTGAATGCGTTCTTTCCATGGAAGAATTCGAGAAACTACAAGATGAGTAGGACTCAGTATGTATATGGTGGCTCCCCTTACAGCTACAGAATTGTGATAAGCCTTTTCAGGGTTCCCATAAATGTTAGTGAAGTGGGCATGATACGTGATGATATCATCTCCTCTTGAACCATCTACAACAAAACTTGTCCGATGAAGCTCAGTTCCCTCTTTGGCAAACAAAAATAGCTGGCCCCTCAAAGTGAGAACCACCAACATCTGGAAGAAAGAACTAAGATGAGTCAGTAATGTTTTCTTCTTCTCATTCTTCTTGTTTATTTTCTTTTCCCCTTAGCAAGGAAGAAAAACAAAACATTGCCCATGCATGTGAAAGGGAACACAAAAGAGAACAGCATCAAAGAGGATTTACAACCTACAAAATATTATAAAGGAAGAACCAGATCCTTACCCGGTCACCTAACCATGCTACACCTATTGCTGCACAATCTAATGTCCATTCCTTGTACACCTTTAGCTCTGATTTAATCAACTTCGCTATTATGACTTTCCGATCCCATGCAATTGCAAGCAGTGAAGCTTTATCAGAAGCTTCTGCAGGCACAGGTTCTGGCACAAGATCATCAAACATCAGAAACAAATTGAAAAAAATGCAATCAGACACTGATTCTTACCAGTTGGAGAACCTTGTAAGATTGGCACACATTTCCATGCAGTGTAAGGCATTGAACCTTCCTGGGCCCCATCCGGCTTAGAAAGTTGTGCATAAACTTCCAAACTGGGAGTGAGCCTTACCTGAAAGGAAGAAGGAATGCTTCAATAGACTGCAGGCATGAGAACTTTACTTTGTACAAGCACCAATTGATAAGATAAACGGTACTTGGATCAAGTTTAATTATCTGAGGGCTCCATACCACCAGAGCAGTTTGATGGGTGACAAATATGATCACACCTTCTTCAACCAACGAAGAACCTTCACTGAAGAGTTTCCATCCTGCTTCTCCGCCAACTACACCTCCAACAACACCACCCACCATGCCACCAAGACCACCAGGGGAAACGGTAGCACTGCCTTCAACCGATGCAAAATTGCCCCAGTAGGAGTCATCTACTAAAAGAGGGGAAGCAGATAATACAGTTCCCGTTCTTTGACCATCAAGGAGACACTGTCAAAACCATTGGCATAAACATTTCATATTTTAAACCACGACACATTGCACTGATTAACAGAATATAATTTCCAATTACAAAACCAAAAAATACTCAAGATTAGTAAAATAACCTGTGTTTTGATGGTGAAACGATGGAGTAACGGAACCACTGAAATCGCATGTAACAGAACAAGCCCTTTACAATCGCCTGTGACTGCCTTAAACTGTCGTGTAACTTGTGTATCTTGACCCAGAAATAATGTATGTACCACTGGTGCCTTATGCTCCCCACTAATTATTTTCACTGCTGCTACTCTCGGAACATCCCAAACTGTCAAATGGCCATCGCCATATCCCACCAAAAGCAGGTCCCCTTGATGATTGAAGCACATGGAAGTAACTGGTGAATGGGACTTCTCACCCTGGGCACCAAGCACCAACATCTGAAATATACCAACCAATATTTCAAAATTAAATGATAGGAATAATAGGAGAAACTATCACAGTCAAATTCTGTAAGAAGCTGACATAATATGAAGTATCAAACTCAGATGTCGCTTTAATTTTTCCAAATAGAATAAGTCCATCGTGATTCAAATGCATAGTTCAAAAACTCGAAACTCGAACTTGACTCGAAATCTTATCAAGTCATGTAACTCAACCGAATTTTTGGATTCGACTCGGGAAAAGTCGATAAAACTCGTTGACTCACTCAACTTGAAATCCTATTGATCCGGTCAACTCGAACAGACTCTCCCAAATATTTTTCGAGTTTTTAAACTATGATCAAATGAGATGTGCCAGTACCTACCTTCGGAAACAACTAGAGAATAGCAGATACACTAGGCTCCTGTTGGATGTCCCAACCTCTTCAGGCAGATGAGATTTTTTCGCCTTAATCAAAATCAATACCATTCTTGAGATAATATCGTCCATTATTAATATTGAGAATTTGAGATATTTTCAATTTTTTAGGTTTTTACCAGGAAATTATAGGAAAATCTCACAAAAAATAGAAATATTTACCTAATAATATAAATATATAATAAATAAATAATGACATTTAAACTTGAAATAACCATTAATAAATTTATGATTAAAGTGCAAAATATACAATAGAAAATTATTTACTTTAGCAATGATCTTAAAAACAAAATATAATTTATCATCTAACATTTCTTGGAGCATAGAATGTCATCTAACCCCACATAAATTCATAGCTAAATAACATTATTGAAGTCATCAAATATCAAAATAAGAGAAGAGTTAAACTAAGAATAATAGAAGAAAAAAATATAGAGATTTAGAACCTAGAAGTTCAGTCATAAGCTCTATACAATACTAGTAGCATTTTCATTAAAAGTTTTTAAAAAATGGCATTAATAACGGCAATATACCAAAATAACATGTTTTTATCGCATTTTTAACATTTTTTTACCAATAAAATGGAAGTGGCAGTAAACTCTTCGATAGTATCGCGGTAACGGTATTAAACGTGGTAAAATTGAATTTACCATGGTATTTGTTACACTTATCAAAATTGAAAACTGAAGCCTCAAATGTTCCAATGTTTATATAGAACTCATAATACAAAGTAAATAGCCTATGGATCACCATCATCATCAACAACCATTTATCTCTATGTAGGTTCAGCTTTTAAAGTTCCATGTTTCCATTCACCATATCAAAAATATACCTTCCTCCATTCTGAACCATCATCTTCTTTACCCCAGCTCCAAGTCTTTAAGGCCTCCTGTTCTTGTATTAACTTCCACTTGAAAATCATTTTTGGTCATCTACCGTGTGTCCCAAACCATTTTAAGCAGCTGTCTCTCATTTTCTTATGTATTGGAGATATCTTTAAGGCTCCTATGATGCAATCATTAGTTTATCTTCAAATATCACCCCACTCATCCATCTTAGTACATCTGTCTCTTATTACCATTACTTTGTCCACCTGTCTTTTTATTGATCGCCCAACACTCCACCTTAAACAACATTGCTGATCTGATTGTCATCTTCTAGAATTGCCCCTTCAATCAATAGTGGATATGATGTTTATACATTCTGCCAAACATTAGGGGAGTTCACTTGTAATCTTGGCACAATCAAAATCCAACCATAACATACAAAATCACTACTCATCCCAAAGCATTCATAAAGTAGAATGCTGCTATACAGAAACTTCTCCTCTGGATTGAAAGATCCCTCCCATTTATTGTTCTTAAACGAAGAAAGTAACAGTATCACTCGTAGCACTCTTCGCAAGAAAGGAACCCAGCATTTCCCTTCGTCACATTCTCAAGAAAATATGGGAAGGAATCAGCCATTGATGCAAAAAAAAAAAATATATATATATATATGTATCTAAACAGTCAAAGGCAACAAAAATAAAAGGCAAAGGGCCAAAACAAAGAAGAAGAGAGGAAAAAAATTTAACCTTTCCATCCATGTCGTCGGCATAATGAGCAGAATATTTACTGGGCACAACAAGAACAACTCCTCTTGACATTCCAACAGCAATGTAGTTCATATGAACTGCCAGTACTTGTGGGGAACCATGATCACGTCTAAACGCTTGAGATGAAATGGTGCGAGTAATTGCATTCTCAGGGTCAATCTGCAAATACCCAACTGCAGGTGGTCCCCTCCGAATACCTTCAAGCCTCATTGGCTGAGCTGCAGCACCCTCTTCCCAATTTAAACCAGAAGAAGCATATTTCTTCTCGAGCTCTTCAGCTAGCAGCAGTGGCTTTGCAGATGAACGCAATTTCTTTGCAATCTTTTTACTGGCCCTCTTACTGTCCAAGTGTATTGACAAGTCATCAACAAGCTCCGTTAGCTCAGTTACATCACTTACAGAATTTGCATTATCGCCAGCAACACTGGCTTCTCCATATTTGCACTCAAGAGACATGTTCCCGTCAAAATCATGCTTTTCCGATGTTGGAAAGAGTAAACTCTTGTCCATCACAGAAGCATCATCGTTCATAGGGGAAGAAGGGCTATGTTCCTCAATGAGAATGGTAGATCCCGAAACTGCAAGAATCTCATCATTATCATCCCTCCTGCCCATATCATCACTATAAGAAGAAGGGGTATGCTTTTCCACAACATCCGTAGAACCCGAAAACACACAATTCTCATCCAACATGCCAGCAGTCTGACCTCCAGAGGACAGAATGACCTGTTCTTCTACAACGGTGGTAGAATCCAACAATTCCAAATTTGAATCCACTGAATATACTTCATTAGGTCGAGAAGCTTCAGATTGTTTGGTCTGAATCTCTTGAACTGAGCAAAAGTCATCACTCCCACATGAACTCTCATCCACAATCTCCTCACATTCTGACCTTGAAGAATGCAACACCTCAACTTTATCATCTTCCTCTCCCAAATTTTCATTCAACTGACCAATTTCCGATCCATAACCAACTGAAGCATCCTCAGGACCCAATACTGATCTCTCAGACCCCTCATTTTCATCCAATCCAATCTCTGAATCACCAATCGAAGTCACCGAATCCTGACGACCGGAAATCTTCTGCAGACTTGCACCACTCGCTCGCCGGAACTTGATGGCAGCAGCGTGAGGTGAGGGGACCGAACGAGACGCAGCGGCTGCCGCCGCGAGCGCGGCACCGGGCTTAGGATTGCGTTTCACGCCTCCAAAGAGGGGAGGCAAAGAGCGGGAACTGCCCCGTGGCAATGAGAAGGGAATGGTGGAGAACTCAGCAGGCTTTCTCCGGATGAAAGAGGTATCCTTTTGCTCGTCTGATCTCACGCCGTCGATTTGAGGGGAATCTCGGGTTTCATCGGCAGCTGGGATTGGAGGAGGGGTTTTTGGAGTAGATCTAGAAGCTTCACCCTTTTTAACGCGACGTCTGGAGTGGGTCGAAGAAGAAGAAGAGGAAGAATCAGAGTCGTTGAGGATGTCATCGATGGAGCGGAGAGGGAAGTCGTCGGGGTCGTGGTCGTCGTGAGATTGGAGGAACGATTCGAGGTCGAGCTCCATGGGAGCTTTCGTCAGCTTCTTCGTCATCTTCTGATTTCGTGGCTGTTATCTGAAAATTGGAATTTATTTACGTTGGCTTTGCGGCGAGCAATGGAGCGAAAGGGTGAGGAAGACGACGGCACCATTTGTTGCAGACTTGCAGGGAAAACTCAACGGAGACGCGAAACTGGTTTCGCCGACGGATTATAGCTCTACGTGGCATCGACATGGTAATTTGATTAGTTTCCTGGTTTAGATGATTAGAGGGAAATAAATGAACCCATTGTCAAAATCTATCTAATGCAAAAAAAATTATTATATCTTGAAAATTTTCACCGAAAATACTTTGAAATCTAGGTGATGGCTCCTTCATTTCTTTTAAGTGTGGTGATCCTTTTAAGGGAGATTTGTGTAACCAGACATGATAATTAGTGGAATTTTAATTTTACCCTTTGCATGAAGAGTAAAATCGAAAATTTCATATAAACGGTAAAATTTCGACTGACCAAGGTGAATTTTGACTGACGATTTACTATTCATAAAATTTTTGCCAGCCGATTTACTATTAATGCGAATTTTGATGAGTTGATGTTATTGTTCATGCAAATTTTGGCATACTGATTTATTATTCATGAAATTTTTTATGAGCCGATGTTATTGTTCATGCGAATTTCGGTGAGTCGCTTTTACTTTCTTTTGAATTTTGGCTAGCCGATTTATTATTCATTTAAATTTTGACGAGTCAGTTTACTGTTCATTTGAATTTTATCGAGACTGTATTACTGTTTATGCAAATTTTGGCGAGACGATTTATTGTTCATACGGAATCCACTAATTCTCGTATGTGTATGCAGGGAAGTGTGCTCTCAAAAAGATTAATTGGATGAGACACTGAACCACCTTCATTTATATTAAAAAAAAATAGTTTCAAATTGCATCATAAGTTCATATAGGACCTAATTGAACAAAAAACCTTCACTTTTAAAAATATTTTGAAAGTATTATCTGCTCATTTAAAAATCTGATGTAAAATTATACACGTGAGTACAATATTTCCATTAGCATAAATATTTCCGTTTAAAATATTTCTATTTTGTAATATCAATTAATAGAGAAAAAACAAAAATAAAACAAATACGTGACTTACGTGAGTACAAAATTGTTTTCTTAAATAATTTATTAAATTGCGCTTAAGCAAACCAGTGAATTTGCGAAAGTGTTTCACGTGTTCGGAAGTAGGTTTTTTCGTCCAATTAAATTTGATGTCGATGTATGAGACACTTTAGTTTAAAAAATTCACAAATTTCAATATATTTTCACCAAAAGTATCTCTAGATTTTATTACATTCTAAAAATTGAAAATTTCTATTTGATTGAATAATTGAATCTATTCTTTTATAACAAATGCAACACTTACTCTTAGTTTATACTTTTTTACACCTTTAATCTCGTCTGATGAATTATAACTAGTTGATTTTTCAAAGTTAGTCAAGATACTGATTAAATAACTTGTCATATTATCAAATGATATAACTTGAATACAAGTTATGTTTTCCCTTATTTTTATAAACTTTTATTCAAAATTTATCAAATTGGATGAGATCTTTTTTTAGTTTTTGTGAAGTTAAGTTGAGTTTGTGAGTTTTTTCCATTTTAAATTTGAGTTTGTTTCAAGTTTTTTTTTTTCTTTTTAACAAAAGGGTAACTTCATTAAGAGAGAAAAAACCAAAGGAGAAAAGTCCACAACCCAAGCCAAGTCAAAAAAGATAAAGATCCCAGAGGAACATTAAAGAACAAAAAAGACTCCCGTACCAAAAGAATAATGGATAGGAGTACTAATGTTAATAGTCTAGAATTTAAGTTTCAAAAAAGGAGTACCATTTTTCTTTGCAATGAACACATGCTTAATGTGAAGACTGCCAAGAAAATTAGCAACTGCACGCGCATGAATTCTAAAACTCCAGTGGCAGAAAGGGTGAGTGATGGAAGAGAGAGTTTCAGGGTTGGGAAGGAGAATCCGATCAACGGTTTGATTTTGCTGCAAGTATGATTGAAGAATCACTTGACAAAAATGTAAATTGGAGTGAGTGCAACAAAAAGAGTGGGACGGCAAAGCACAAGTGCCCAAGACAAGATGGTTGTGGACAAGAAAGAAGGTAAAAAATAGGGTGGAGTTTTGTGTCAAGATTTATTCAATAATTTTTTGTTAATTCGTGTCAATTTAATCGAGTCCCACTAAATCATATCAAATCTTAAATTATTAATTCAACTTGATGATTGAAATAATAACAAGTTGAAAGACTTCATTAACCTTGCATGAGACCTGGTTAACTTATGAATTATAAAATGAGATTCATATAAGAACAGTGGATTTACTCATGACACACCAATGAGACCCAATAGCTTACTAACATCGAAGCAATGGCTTTAGAATATTTAATTAAATAGAAATTTAATTGATTAGATTACTGGTTATACAGTGTTAAGGTAAGGTAATAAGTAATCAAGCTGTCATATCTCTGCAATCAAGTGAAGATGGGATGAAACTATGAATCATAACCACATTCAAATCAAGTCATTTGATGTTCATTGTGCAATTTTATACTTTGAACCCGAGTGAGAAGGGATTTCAAAGAGGTCCTTCTGCATCTAATCAGTGAAAACAAAAGACCAACTTCTAGATCAGAAGGAAAAATGGAGCTTTTGGAGATTTTTTTAATTAATTATGACAATATTCATCTAAGTGAAAATTGCTACTTGGAAGAGTCGAGACTATCTTACAAAAAGTTAGGTTAAAATTAATTTATAAAAGCTGGGAAAATTTAACCGAGACATTTTGGTTAAATAATCAGACCTCTCAAGTTTGAGTCCTACAATACCCAATGCTTATGGCTTTTGAGGGTTATGTACGTTCGTAGTTTTACAAATGCACTTATACTCAAGAAAAGATGATTCTAAGTTTTTTTTCATAAAAAAATGTTTAAGACATATTTTTTTGTAAGACAAAGTAAATCTACGGTGCCCTCTTAGTACTTGTTGTTTGGAATTGTTGTCAGTCTCATCACAAAGATGTTTGTATAGGTCAATTTTTTGTTTCTTTTATTTTTAAAGATATTTTTAGTTGAAAGTCCATTGTTATTTAAATCTATAAGACATTTGAAGATAGATTAAAGTCGTGTTTAGATGAAGGAGAAATTTTGTAGGAGTTTTCTATGAAACAAGGGTTTCTCCTACTTAATTACTTTCTTATCTTGTTTGTTAATTAAATTAGAATAGATACAGGAGAGAAATAACTTTCTATAAATGCAAGAAAATCTTATTTGGTATCTAATTGTATAGGAAACTTAATACATTGTTATTGTCATGACAATCAATAATATTTAGTGGACCTGTATAATATAAATAATTTAAATTTAAATTTTTACAAAATTTTCATTTTCCATCACTCTCACAAAAACCTTGTGACATTGAAATATCCACCCATACACTAAGGTCCATTTCAACTACTCTTTCTGTCACTAATTTTCTCACCACTTTCTTTCAAAAGCCATGCAGGAGAAGGTTCAAATAATCTTGGAGTTTATATGTCAAGCAAATGAAATTATATATTTTCATTTTGATTGATCTTTCTTTTGATTTTGAATTTTAAAATAATAAATTATATTTATAAAAAATTAAATATTTTTAAATTATTAATTAATAATAAAATTTTATATATGGGGTGATGATTTTACCAAGAACTTCATATGTCATGCTAACGATTTATCGTTGCACCTCAATTTTAGAGCGGATAGCCCAGGGAGTCACGCTTGTGAAGTCTCGTTTTAACTCAAAGTCTTCATTCGCACTTCTTGTCTATCTGCCCCTGTCTGGACTCTGGTGGTTAGAAAACCCTAGTTTTCCTCTCTTATCCTCTTCTTCCTCTACTCAACTCCACTTCGCTAATCCGCCTGGCTCGAGCCAACAACATCCGGACTGCTTCCAACCACCTGCTGCGGTATGCCTTTCTGCCTCTCTCCTCGTTATAGATCTTTCCCCTTCCCCTGGATTTTAAAGTTATAATATATGTTTGGTACTGGTTTGGAGGGTTTCGGTCTTATTTCTGGTCATTCTAGAGATAACTCAATGAATTGACTGCGTTCGTGGTTCATGATGTTTTATTTCTTCCTTCTTTCTTTTTCATCATCTTCTGCTCAGATGTCTAGTGCTTCGGTACTGGCAAAAAAAAAAAAACAGTTTTTGGAGTATCTGCGGGCAGGTAGTCGATTTTGAGTTAGGATTTAGCTTTTTAATTGCGTTGGTCAGCCTTGGTGCGCCTCAGTGTTGCAAAAATCTGGGTTGCATTTGGCACATGCTGGTTGCTCGGTCTGTCCCACCTGAGTGAGGTCTGGCCATATTTTGGAAAAAAATGTAACTGTGGATGATCATGGGTAAAAATCATGGATTTGATATCTATAAACATTACAGCTTTAGATAGCTTTAGATATCATAACTATGGATATTCGAGGTGGGTCTCAGTTTTTAGAAAATCCGATGCGTGTGACATCAACTTTGGTTTATGTGAAGTTCATTCATTCAGTGCTGAAGGCCTTTCTTATCAATCTCGAGCACTGTTTATTTTATTTTTTTGTAGGAGGTGTTTTGAGTTATTTTTTATCAAGTTGAATTTGGTATTGATATGGAGGGGTACTAATTCAACTTGTTTTCTATTGAACTCTATGTTTTTTTTTCCTTTTAACTTCTAGTGTTCCCAACATGGCCACCCCTCTTCTGTTATGAGTGCTTTCTTACCCTTCATCATCCTTCACCATCTCTTTCTTCTTGGATTTATTCTTCTTTCTTAAAATTCTCTTCTACCATATTTGTGTGAGTTTTTCTTTTCAATAATTGACAATAGAACATTTGTAATCTTGTACTGCTGCGAACACTGGAGGTTTCGCTTTAGAGTTTGTACAAAAAAGCTTTCTGCTGGTGATCTTTTGTGAGATTAATTATTTGCATGTAGTAAGTGCTTCCTCCCCTTAGGGCAAGAGCTTGTAGCACAGTTGAAGATGCTTATAAGTCATAATTGCAACCAAGTGGTTGTGGGGGTTCAAGTCAATTCATGTTTCAAAGAATGACGGGTGATTGCTCCCTTCAGCAAATGCCTTCACCTTCAAAGACAAGCAGTCAACTAAGCAGCTGTTGTTTTCTTGATTTGCTGTGTGTGAATCTGTTTACACTTGCTCAACTTTAACATGGTTTAATGGTTTCATTTATACTGACAATCTCTAATGCATTTAAACCTGTCTAATGGTTTCAAGCACTTTTCCTCATTTATATGCATTAGAACTTTAGTAGAATGGGTAGCAATGGTTGATGTTTGATTTGTATAATGTACTTAATTAGTTTGAAATCTCAATTTATATTCACTCATTTCTTTAATGAATTTAAATTTCTTATTCTAGTTATTAAATAGAGTCAATCTACTCAACTGAAATTCTGCTTTTCATACTAGGTTTAGGTGAAGTTTATAAGTTTGTTAAAAAAGAAAAAAGTGTTCGGATGACAATTCAAACCTTATAGGCATATTTCTGTATTTTTATTTATGAGAAAGTGAAGAGGAAAATTAAATTTTCTATTTCACTCAGTAGGAAAGTGATTTCTTCATGTAGTAATGCACATTTTCATAAAAAATTTCATATTTTAACAAATATTGAAAGTAAAATGTGGATTGAAAAATTACTTTTTTTAGGGTTTTAATATCCTAATTTTTGTGCAATAGCCTATTCTCACGGTGAAGATTCTCAATTTCTCTTCCTATGCTTCACGAAAAGAAAATGGAAGGGTTAGGACTTGGAAGTCTTTATAAGTGAATGGAATGGATGCAAATAAGAGATTATAGGGTTTCGGTTTGATTTGCTTGGGATCTTCTGGGCTTGGATTTAAATGTGTGAATGCCTAGCCCAAAACCATGTCATAGCAAAATGAGATGTTACTTATCCAATTGGTATGATAAATTCTAACTCAACCTGCCATTTTATCTCAACTTGATTCAGTATAATAGGGTTTGGTTTTAAGTATACTAACTCATTTTATAAGGAGATTGAAATGACTCAAATATAGGTATGTTTGTGTTTATATGCATCAGAACTTTAGTAGAATGGGTAGCAATGGTTGAGGTTTGATTTGTACAATGTACTTAATTATTTCGAACTCTCAATTTATATTCATTCATTTCTTTAATGAATTTAAATTTCTTACTTTTGTTATTAGATAAGAGTCAATCTACTCAACTGAAATTCTGCTTTTCATACTAGGTATAGGTGAAGTTTATAAGTTTGTTAAAAAAGAAAAAAAGTGGTTCGGATGACAATTCAAACCTTATAGGTCTATTTCTGTATTTCAAGAGGAAAATTAAATTTCTATTTCACTCAGAAGGAAAGTGATTTCTTCAAAATCTACTTTACACATTTACTACTGCACATTTTCATTAATTTTTGTTTTCAAATACTGAAAGTAAAATGTGGATTGAAAAATTACGTAGTTTAGGGTTTATTATTCTAATTTTTGTGCAATAGCCTATTCTCATTGAAAATTATACATTTAATGAAAAACACAAACATATCCATATTTGAGTCATTTCAATCTCCTTATAAAATGAATTAATATACTTAAAAACCAAACTCTATTATACTGAATCAAGTTGAGATCAAATGGCAGGTTGAGCTAGAATTTACCGCCAATGGGATAATTAACGTCTCATTTTGCATTTTGATGTGACATGGTTTTGGGCTGGGCCTTCATGCATTTAAATCAAAGCCTAAAAGATTCCAAGCAAACCAAACCAAAACCCTAAAATCTCTTATTTACATCCATTCCATTCACTTATAAAGCCTTCCAAACTCTACCCCTTCCATTTTTTTCTTGAGGTAGAGGAAGAGAAAGTGAGAATCCTTTGCTGTGAGTTGGTACTTTCTTCTCGTCTTTTTTTTCGTCTCTCTCTCAACCAATCTCTCTGTTTTTTCTATTGCATGTCTGCAGAAGATCTCCATTTCTGTAAGTCAACATGTCAGTCGACGAGATTGCTTGCACCTATGCGTCTCTCATCCTCCACGACGACAACATTCCTATCACTGTATGTATACCCTTGTCTCCTTTTTGTGGATTTTTGGATATTCTTTCCCTATATAAATAATACAAGGTTATAAGGGTTTTGCGTTCTTTTCATTATTTGGGTCTCATCACACGTTGGGGATGTTTTACAGGGTTTTGCGTTCTTTTCATTATTTGGGTTTCATCACATGTTGGGGATGTTTTACTGATATGGATCTGATGGCAGGCGGAAAAGATATCTACGTTGGTGAATGCTGCGGGTGTAAAGGTCCAGGCATATTGGCCTGGTCTCTTTGCCAAGCTTCTGCAGAATAAGAACGTTGAGGATCTCATCTTGAATGTTGGATCCGGTGAGTGTTTTTTTTTTTTTTTTTTCAATGCCTATTATTTCATCTTAGTCACTCTTCTTCGCTTCGACGTTTGTTTGAAATATATTATTCTTCATCATCATCACAGGGATTTTCCCGTATTAATGTGATTGTCTTGTTAGATCTACATCTTCATTCTATCCTGTTAAGAAATTAGAATTCTGTCGATCTTCTAATTGCACATTCCACTGGTAACTTGGGAATACTATTCTTTGTTAATGAGAGAGGTAATCTTTTCTTTATATATATATATATATATATATATATATATATATACACGTTTGGAGGCTCTCTATATCTAAAACAACAAAAAATCAATGGCAAATGCCAATGTAATGGCAAATTTGTTCTTGATTGTTTGCCATTTTATACAGCTGCAGTGCCTCTGACATATTAAAAAACTGTAACTCTAATCTGACACAAGTGATGAGAACTCAGTAACTAAGTTTAGTTTTAATAATGTATTAATTTATCAAAAAATATTTTTATTAAAATAAAATAGAGATTGTCAGTATAAGATTCTGAGATAAAAGTTTTATTTAATTTTTTTTTATCATTTGATTTAAGGAAATAAAGTTGACAGTTAAACAAAGAGTTCCATTTCAGCTGTTTATTTTCCTTCAATTAAATCTGATGGCTGTACATGTTTGATGTGACTAACTTCTAATAAGTTCTCACGTCAACACTAATTTCTTTGATTGCACAGGGCCAATGGGCCCATCTTATTACCAAATGTCATCTAAACCCTCTTGAGTTAGATGACATTTGGCGATGAGATGGGGTCCATTGGTCCTACCAATGGATAAAAACTTCTAAATACAACTTTCTTTTAATAATTGTAATATTGACAATATCTAATTTATACCCCTACAAATAGATAAAAAAATTCTAAGTAGAACCTTTTTTTTTTATATTTGCAATGTTGACAATTTCTAATTTTTTTGCATAGGTTATTTTCTCTGATAAATGAATACATTATTAAAATTAAATGAGTCACAAAGTGCTTGTGATTCAGTTATGTCATATTGGAGCTTTTGTAAAAAAAATTGAGGTTCTCTCTATTTCTAGCATGATTATGTTTGTTTAATTAAAATGAGAAAGCATCATCGATATGTTGTGTGGACTAAAGAATCCCAGTCATATTGGAAGCAAGATTTTGGAGCACTGCAGTTTCAACAATTTGGCTAAAAGTCATTGCAAGCTCTACCAATTCAAATGCATTAATATCTATGGTTTTACAGATGTTAATTTTGATTTGATGCTTTGGATCAGATAGCAACAATGGCATTGACCCCCTATATGTTGTCACTGCTTACTCAATAATACAGCCTTCAATTTTGTAGGGTCCTCTAACCTATCACATACATGTCTAACTAAATGCTTTATTATTTTAAACAAAATAACATAATTTAATTATGATATTTCATTATGCCCTCTGCATCTCCCATTGGGCCATCACAACGGGATAAAAGTGACATGGGGGTGATGGGTTGAGGATGGAGGCAAATCTAACTCTAGTACAACAATATTATGCCCCGTGCATCTCTTATTGGGCCCATCACAATGGGATAAAGTAACAGGGGGGTGATGGGTTGAGGATGGAGGCAAATCTAAGTCTAATACATCAATTGTAAGTTTGTAATCCGTTGATAGTCCCTAAATTTCAGTTTCAACAGTGAAATGATTTTAACATGATCGTAAAGATCGGAGGGTTGTCAAATTAAAATGACCAAGAATTGTGGGGTAAGGTTGTGAATGAGTTCACTGTTTGTAGGTGGGGTAAACTATTAACACCAGGCTCACTTGTTATCGTCATTTTATTGCTTTTCTTGAATCTCTAATTGCACTGCAATTTACTCACATTTAAGTAATAGTGACTTGCCTTTTCTGATTCTTGTGATGGATTATTTTTAGGAGGAGGTGGTGCTCCTGTTGCAGTTGCGGCCGCGTCTGGTGGAGCAGCAGCAGCTGCTGATGCTGCACCTGCAGTTGAGGAAAAGAAGGTAATCTTTTTTTCTTTTCGTTTTTCTGAAAGAAATTTTCTTTATGAAGCATTTTGGCATCTTCAATGGATACTCGTTTACGATGTATTGTTGCAGGAGGAGCCAAAGGAGGAAAGTGATGACGACATGGGATTCAGCTTGTTCGATTAGAGCTAGCTTTTTTGGGTCTTTGTTTTTGGTGTGATTTCCTGTTAAGATGGTTTAGTGTGCATGTTTACCACATTTTACATTTTGAAGAAAGAAGTCATGATGATTTTCTTTCTGAGAGTACTCAGTTTTGATGTTCAATCGGATTCTTATTTTACTGAATTCAAGTAAGCAAGGTTGGTGAAATATATCCCAGAAATTCAAGTAGCCCTGTATTTTTCCAATACTACAATGATTCTTAACATAGATTTCGGTCTCATATTTTCACTGTCATTTATTCCTTGGTCCTTTCTGGACTAGTGGTAGATTTTTTTAAACGTGTCAGGTACTATCTGTTGGGTTTAGAACACTGTTGGATTTAGAACACACTTGGATTCCTTGAATAAACCATTGTGAACTGGTTTTTAAAAACTGCCTTTAGACAAAATAAGCTGTGAGATTTATTTTTATGTTTAGTTAATAATTTTATCTAAAGGCTTCCAGTACACAATAAGTAATTTTCCAATTTTTTCTTGCCCTTCTATTTTTGAATTCCATGGATAGTAGATGGTAATGCTTGGTAAGTTAATTTCATGGAGATCTGACTTCTAGGCTGGTAGTACCATGTTTATCTCTACTCTCTATGGTTCAGTCTGTTCTTTTCGGTTGCCATTTGGGCCTATCGAAAAAAGTTAAAAATTTGGATTTGAATTGCCCTCGTTAATTTTTTGCCCAAAATATCTGACCTGAATTAGAATTCGGGTTGCACCTGAGCTTTGCATGTGAAGTTTAAGTTTCATTTGAAAGCTTGAATTTGAGTTACGTTTTTAAGAAATCTAATTTTCTTTGATTGATATTAATATAAATACAGAGTTTATGTAGTATGTAATTTATATATATGGTATAACTTTTTAAGAAATTTCATTGTAGATCCAAAGATGTCTAATTTATATATATTTTAAATTGATTTCTTAAATTGACCATAAAATTTGATGATATGCCGGGGGAGCAATTTTCTACTCGATCCATGAACTCACCCAACCCGACCTGAAAAAATGGGTTTGGTTCATACATTTAAAAGAAAAAAAGTTGACCGGATCTGATTCTAACTAAATTTCGGTTGGGGTGGATAAAGGAGCTCTATCTTCAAACCCAAATCTATTTAACATTTTTTTTTATGACTTAGGTGTTTAGGCTGGATCTGATTCTAACTAAATTTCGGTTGGGGTGGATAAAGGAGCTCTATCTTCAAACCCAAATCTATTTAACATTTTTTTTTTATGACTTAGGTTTTAGGCTGATTTAAAATAAAGGAGCTCTATCTTAAACCCACTATGACTTAGGTTTTAGCTGTTTAAAGCTTTGCAAGCTTTTCTATGCAAAAACACTTATAACACTAGGTATCCTTTACATAGAGTTACCCTTTGAAGTAGAGTGAGAATCAAATTCAAGATTCTCACTTCTTAAAGCGGGTTCTTGGTCATAACTTCAACCTTTTTTAGTTGAATTAACATTAATATTTAAATAATTTATTTATTCTTTACATGTTCATTTTAAGTCCATGTATTTCACCAAAAGTTATATATATATATATATAGCCTGTTGTCTCAATTTTTTATATTCCAAACGTTAGTCATGAAAGAGAAGCATTTTTATCTTTCATTTTCTATTAAAAATATTTTTATTTTTAAATATAAACTTGAATTGGGTCGGGTGGATTGCTAAAATTCTGAATCGGGTCAGTGGTTGAAAAGTCCAGATTAAACCGGATCAAATGAAAAAGAAAATCTGTTTTTCTGCATAGCCAACCGAACCTTACCTGTTCACATACGAATAGTGAGTTTCGAAATCAGCGAGTGCCTTGGGATTCACAAGTTCAGTGTGATCTTTAATATTATTAAATGAACAAAAATGTTTTATAGTTATATTTATAAACTACAAAACATCAAATCAAGACCATGAATCCCAAAATTCCTAAAACATGAAGAAACTCTCGATTTCCCAGTCAATCACAAATAACAGTACCAATTTATAAAGTTGTTAGGTTAAAAAATAATTCATAAAAGCTAAAAGGAAATTCAATGAAACATTTTGGTTGAAGAATAGAAATCTCAAGTTTGAATCTATAATAATTCGAAGCCCATGGCTTTTGATGGTTGTGTACATTTGGAGTTTTACTTTAAGACTCTCCTACTCAGAAAGAGATGGATGGAATCTTTATTGTAAAAAAATATTTAAAAGTCATATTTTTTTTATAAGACAATAAAAAACTATAGACAATCAATTTGTAAGATTTGTTTGACCCAATAATAATTTTGATTGGAGTGCTAAAAGATCTATAGGTGCCCCTCGAATAATACTTCTTGTTTGGAATAGTTGTCTGCTCCTAAGGTTTAAATATCGGCCGATACGATATGTATCAGCTGTATATACATATTGTCGGTCGATATGGCCGATATTCGGTTCGAAATATCGGTCACAATATCGGACGATATTCATAAATATTGGTTTTTAATTTTTTTTTTTTTAAACACCGATACGGTTTTTACACGGTTTTTTGCGGTTTTTAACTGTTTTTTGCGGTTCTCCACAGTTCATCACGGTCCGTCCGATACGGCTTTCACGGTTTTTTTTTTTGCAGTTCTTCACGGTTCATCACGGTTTTTTCACGGTTCTGATATCGGAGGAGAGAGAAAATGCTAATATCGGGAGGAGAGAAAATTATCGACTGATATGTATATCAGCCGATATTTGCATATCTGCCGATATATCGGCCTGGCCGATTTTTAAACCCTTGGTCTGCTCAATGCAATGTAAAGATATTTTAAGATTTTATTTTGAATTGAAAGTCCATTGTTATTTAAATTTTAAGTTAATTGAAGATAGATTAAGGTTGTGTTTAGATGAAGAAGAAATTTTGGGGAGTTTCCTGTGAACCACGAGTTTCTTTTATTTAGTTATTTTTATTATCTTATTCGGTAATTACATTAGAAAAGATATAAGAAAAAAATAACTTTTTCTCAAGGTAAGAATCTTATTTTGTAACAAGTAGAGAGGAAACTTAATACCTTGTTATATTTAATAACAATTAGTGAACCTGTATAAGATTACTAATTAAAGTTTAAATTTGACAGAATTTCATTTTTATTCCATCACTCTTGCAAAAACCTTGTGATATTGAAGTCTCTATCCATACACTAAGGTCCATTTCAACTACTCTTTCTATCACTAATTTCCTTAAAAAAAGGGGCTCCCTTTCAAAACAATGTTGGGGGCAAAGTAAAAAAAAATTAAAATTTTAATTAAGACTTTTTATTTTTTATTTTTTATTTCAACTCTCAAAAGACTTATCTTCAAATAATCTTGGAGTTTATATATCAAGCAAATGAATTATATATTTTCATTTGATCGATCTTTCTGTTGATTTTGAAAATTTAAAACTAATAACTTATATTTTAATATATATATATATATATATATATATTTTAATTATTAATTAACAAAAAAACTTATAAAATTTCATGCTAACAATTTATTGAATCTACCTCATTTTACAGCGGATAGAGGGAGTCACGCTCGTGAGTCTCGTTTTAACTCACAAATCTTCATTGCCACTTCTTGTCTCTCTGCCCTGTCTGGACTCTGGAGGCTAGAAAACCCTAGTTTTCCTCCCTTATCGTCTTCTTCCTTTCAACTCCACTTCGCTAATCCGCCTGGCTCGAACCAACAAAATCCGGACTGCTTCTCTGCTTCCGATCACCTGCTTCGGTATGCCTTTCTGCCTCTCTCCTCGTTATAGATCTTTCCCTTCCCCTGGATTTTAAAGTTATAATATATATGTTTGGTGCTGGTTTGGAGGGTTTCGGTCTTATTTTTGGTTATTCTAGAGATAACTCAATGAATTGAATACGTTCGTGGTTCATGATGTTTTATTTCTTCTTTCTTTCTTTTTCATCATTTTCTGTTCAGATGTCTAATGCTTCGGTACTAGCTTAAAAAAGAACAGTTTTTGGAGTATCTGTGGGCAGGTAGTCGATTTTGAGTTAGGATTTAGCTTTTTAATTGCGTTGGTCAGCCTTGGTGCGCCTCAGTGTTGCAAAAATCTGGGTTGCATTTGGCACATGCTGGTTGCTCGGTCTGTCCCACCTGAGTGAGGTCTGGCCATATTTTGGAAAAAAATGTAACTGTGGATGATCATGGGTAAAAATCATGGATTTGATATCTTTAAACATTATAGCTTTAGATATCATAACTATGGATATTCGAGGTGGGTCTCAGTTTTTAGAAAATCCGATAAGTATGACATCAATTTTGGTTTATGTGAAGTTCATTCATTCAGTGCTGAAGACCTTCCTTTATCAATATCGAGCACTGTTTTTTTTTTTTTTTGTAGGGGGTGTTTGAATTATTTTTTATCAAGTTGAATTAGGTATTGATATGGAAGGGTACTAATTCAACTTGTTTCTATTACTCTTATGTTTTTTTTTTCCTTTTAACTTTTAGTGTTCCCACCACGGCCACCCCTCTTCTGTTATGAGTGCTTTCTTACCCTTCATCATCCTTCGCCATCTCTTTCTTCTTGGATCTATTCTTCTTTCTTAAAATTCTCTTCTGCCATATTTGTGAGAGTTTTTCTTTTCAATAATTGACAATAGACATTTGTAATCTTGTACTGCTGTGAACACTGGAAGTTTCGCTTTAGAGTTTGTACAAAAAAGCTTTCTGCTTGCGATCTTTTGTGAGATTAATTATTTGCATGTAGTAAGTGCTTCCTCCCCTTAGGGCAAGAGCTTGTAGCACAGTTGAAGATGCTTGTAAGTCATAATTGCAACCAAGTGGTTGTGGGGGTTCAAGTCAATTCATGTTTCAAAGAATGAAGGGTGATCGCTCCCTTCAGCAAATGCCTTCACCTTCAAAGACAAGCAGTCAACTAAGCAGCTGCTGTTTTCTTGATTTGCTGTGTGTGAATCTGTTTACACTTGCTCAACTTTAACATGGTTTGATGGTTTCATTTGTCATGGTTTGACATTTAACAATGTGGAGGTTTGAATCATGCATTGCTACTTATTTTTCTACACAGGAAAGCTGATATTGATACTTGTACATTTTAATGACTTGTCATTTTGTTCTCCTATCATGTGAAGCTGATAAATCTTTATGTATGACTATTTTTCCATACATAAATTAACCGCAAGTATAAACTGGCGGTTGCATATTTTCCGGACCTGTTTTCCTTCGATACAGTTTTGAAGAAAGCTGATTAAGGTAATTAAATAGATCTTTTGCCAACATTATTTGGTCCAGTGACACAGATACATTCTTTATGATAGATGAAAGGAGCTGGGACAAATAGGAGCTTTGCAGCTGTACATAGGGATGTAGAGAGGGAACAGGATCTGGGTGGAGTTTTAGTTGTTTTGATAAATGGAGGTTCTTGCATATGCTCAGGAGGTCTTCTTGGCAATAATGCAAAAATCAGAAAACTGGATATTGGATTGATATTTAATTCATATTTATCTTACCTGTGGAGCCTCTTGGAGGATGTGAGCAATGGAGCTAGTGGAGCACCACTCACAGCAAGGATTGCTCCTGGTTTGCTTCATGGTTTTATTTTTTAAACAGTCTTCTATCCAACGAGTCCATGGTGTTCAGAGACATGCTTTATACATTGACATCACTTAAATTTTACAGACTTGCACAATAACATTTTTTAAAAATTTTCCCTTCCAGAAGCATATTTGCCAAGCCTTTGTTCTTCTAGTAGCAATGAGTGGTCGTTCTGCACGCATGATATATGTTGGCAACCTGCCTGGAGATGTACGAGAATGGGAAGTTGAAGATCTATTTTACAAGGTTTGGAATAGCTACGGCATATTGCAGCTTTTCGTCAGTTGTTTTTGCTTCTTCACTGATTTTGAGATTTTTTTTTAAATGACACTGAATTTGAGAAAATACATAAAAAATTATGCATTCTTGGGCGTCATGCAGTCCACTTTGAACTGAGTGTTGCATATTACTAGAAAACATTGAAAACTTATGCATTCTTGGGTGGCATGTTCTCCCCTTTGAACTGTGGATTGCAACTTAGCCATTAAAAATATTTTGTTATTGTGGCATGAAGTGAACTGTATCACGGACACTATTTTTACGATCTCGGATTCTGAATAGGAGGGGAGTTTGATTTAGGTATGCTTTGATGAAACTTTGCCATTCATGCCATCTAATATTCAGACATTTTACTTTCATTTCCAATGTTGAAATGCATTTGCAGTTGTATTTGTGTCATGAACTGGCTAAGTTGTTGCCTCCCTTCTCATCATCAGGTGACTTTTATTTTTTGGGGCTGTTCTTTGTGTGATTTTTTAAATGCCTGAGATTCTGGAATGTTGTCAGTCCAGTTATAGCATGAATCTATGACTTGCTATATAAAAGAGATGTTTAAAAGTTGACAGTTGCATCATTTAGGAAAATATCATTAAGAAGATACAATTGCACCCCATTGACTCTTAACTTGCTTGGTTTTTGTCTTTGTACCAATAGAGCTCTCTCTCGCTGTGCTTTTAAAAAAAAGTAGTTTTATATACCATCTTTTTACCGATAAACAAGATCAATGACTTTATGTCTATTGTACTTTAAATGCTGGCACCTTCTTTTGTGCTCCATATTTTGTATGGTACTCCATATCTGGAATAAAATGTACTTACATTTTACTGTTTTATGCTATCATTTGGCAATTGACATATGCATCTGAAAGCATTGACCATAGACATGCTTGATTGTATAATTTCCATGGGTTGCAGTATGGTCGTATAGTGGATATCGAGTTGAAGATTCCACCACGCCCTCCTGCGTATTGTTTTGTGGAGGTACATACCATGATATAGTTTGTTACTTTGCTCTCTCTCACTCTTCTCTCTCTCTCTCTCTCTCTCTCTCTCTGTCTGTCTCGATAATATCATTTTTCTTGTTGTAAATGTTTTAATTTCAGTTTGAGAATGCAAGAGATGCTGAGGATGCAATCAGGGGTCGTGATGGCTATAGCTTTGCTGGTCAGCGACTAAGGGTATATGGAACTTTCTTCTGCTTCCTGAGTCCGATTATGATTTCTTTTTTATAAGCTGTGTCTAATTTTTTCTGTGTCCAGGTTGAGATTTCCCATGGAGGTAGGGGACCATCATCATCAATTGATCGTCGTGGTGGAGGTGGTGGACGATTTGGTGGAGGAGGAGTTTCACGCCGTTCTGAATTTCGAGGTGCATTCAGAAATCTGTATTTGTACTTTTTCCCTTAGGTTTTAGTTGTAGTTGTGAATATTACATGACTGTTCCTGAGGTTTTTGTGGTGTTTTTGTTATATACTTTCTTTCAAGTCCCTGAATGTTCTGTTTACTTTGTAGTTGTTGTTCGTGGACTTCCTTCTTCTGCTTCCTGGCAAGATTTGAAGGTCTGTGAGTTACTTTGTTTGTTAGCATCGAAGTGCAAACTTGTATCTAAATCCTCACTGGCTATATATTAATTTTAGGATCATATGAGGAAGGCTGGTGATGTGTGTTTCGCCCAAGTTTTCCGTGATGGTGAGGGTATGTCATCTGTTACAACTTATGAACGTCTATTCCTGTTATTGTTCATGGCATGTCGTGTGGCAATTTGATTTATAGTGCCTAATCTCATAATTAATTTTGAATAGAAGGTCAAAGTTGCTGAATGGATGGGATAAAGCATTGAAATTGATTCTTCTATATGGTCATGTTTGCATGTTCCCATGCCTAAAAAAATTGAGACGGGAAACTCTGTCCACATCCCCACTTCTGGGAAATAAAGGGTTTCTTTTAAAATGTGCATTTAGAGAGTAAAATATGCTCTCTGCTTCCTTGAATTATGCCTTTAGGGCTAGCATATACAGAGGGAAGGGGATTGGAAAACCACCTCTCTGGCAAAATATTACCACCTTTTGTGTTTAGTCAAAGTTTTTCATTTAACCTCAGTTTTGATGAAAGATACGCGTAGCCAAGGATTTATCATCATGCAAATGAGGCTGTCTAAACTTCAATAAAAGATAAATGTGGCCTAAGGATTTGTCATCATGGATGAGGCTGCCTTATTGCCTTATTCCGCAGTAAGCGTACTCAGAGTTTATGGGGTTTTTTCCCCCTCTTTAATCATACGCTGTTGTTTCCTGGGGATGCGGCCTACTAAACCTGTTGAACCTTATTATTATTATTATTACTTTTTGGGGCGGGCGGGTTGCAAATACTATCTTCTACGGTCATAATTTTCTTTGAGAACACCAGTTTCAATGAAAGACATGAAAATGGCCAAGGAATTGTCATCATGTGGATGAGGCTGCTTTATTCCTGCAGTAAGCTTACTCAGAGTCTGATTTGTTTTTTAAATTATATGCTGTTGTTTCATGGGGATGCAGTTCATTAAACATGTTGAAGTTTCAGGTCTGAAGTCCTCTCTCTTAGACACTCTGGGTGTCTGAGTCTTTTGACAGCCTTCTTTCCTGTGTTTGACCATTTATAGGTACTTGATATAATTGCCAAACCTTATTTGCCGTAGGCCACTATTTAATATTTACAGACCATTAAATAAATTGCCCAAGAAAGATACAAATGAGAAATTTATTTTTGAGAGATAACAAGCCTATCTTATTCATGGGAATAGGAATGTGTAGATGATGAAAATTGATGTTGCCTGTAAAGGTTATGGGCTGACAATTAGATACAATGCAGGTTCCTCACTGAATTTATTGAATTATGTGAACTGTATGGCAACTAGTAACTGATGTAGAGACATCCATACTTGTATGTGATTTATGGATTCCTCCATCCACTTTCATATTCTCACTTCTAGATATTCTGAAAATCAAAATCATATTGTAGATCATTCTGGCATCAACTCGTGTTTAATCATAATTGTTAAGATTTATTATGATTTTCTCACAAAAGGGGAAAATATTTTAATTTTTTTAAGAAAGTGAAAGGTTTTTTTTTTATCAGTATGTACATTTTTCTGAACTATCAATGTTTTTTATTTGAATGTTTTTCTAAAATCTAAACCATCAATCAAAATAAAATGATGTTAGTCTCATGTAGAACTTGATCGTCATATATGTCCATAATGGTTAAGATTTCAGAAAGGAACTTGTGTACATGGACTTGTAATTAAATGCAACTGTGCATAACCTTTTTTATTATTTATTAAGATCAAATATTTGAAAATTGAATTGGATATGGTAACCTTTAAAAAAAAAAGGGATGAATGATAAAGGAGAAATCAACATCAACTGTTAGTAGAACTCAAAAATAAATTTGAAAAATTTACAAAAAATTACAAGCTTCTTAAACTTTGGGATAAATCATATGGATCATAAGATTTTGGCAACTATGGATCATAAGATTTCGGCAACTGTGCTTATGCATTGTATCTCATGATAACAATTGCTTTGGTTTGTATATCATTCTGCATGTTTAGTGCTCACAAATTTCTAATATAATAAATAAATATGAAGGTAATAGCAGGCTTTGAGAAAAGCTTTATTGGACCAAGTGAAAGTGAGAAAGACGGGGGATGCTTAAACATGACATTAATACCCAAGGATGGGATGTGATCATACTAGCTCGAATTCACTGGATCCTAGTAGAATCATGGTTAAGCATTATTAGGAAAGAGTAGTGCTAGGATGGGTGTCCAACTGGGAAGTTATTGTGTTTCATTCAATCATAATTTTCCATTAAAAGAATGACCTGCAGCAACAAGACCAGCTCTCAATTAGATTAAACTCTCCACCTCCCTGTTAGCCACAACCTAGGAATTTTACAAAGGGAATCCCTTCTAACCAAGTCAACTCTCTATTCCCTCTCACCAACTTTTCTTGTCTCCACAGATATGGACCCTCTTCTTGTTCTTATTTATCACACATTTAGAATCATCGTTGACAAAACCTACACTCTTGATCTCTTTACACCAAAGCTCAAGGCCCCAGTAAGAGGTTTGCAGTTAGTTTGATGTATTATTTTTTACCTTAATCCCATAGTTTCCATGGACATTTTGTTGTTCTGGATAATAACATTGTATTTTTGTCAGATTGGTGTCATAGAGGCACAGTAAAGAATGCCTGGATATCTGAAAATCTCTAAGGAAGTGCTTATTAAAATTAGACTCACATCAAGTTGTCTACCACTTTGCGCTTTGCGTCTCTGGCAAGTAGAGGGTTTTTAGGAACGACAGGGTTAAAATGTACATAATAGTACACTTTCAAGGAGGTGACACTGGTTGAGTGGTAGTTATGAGTCATCTTGTGATGAGGATTAGTTAAATGTACTTGAGCATGGGTTTCCTTCACTTTTTGGCGCTGATTTTGGTCACAAATTGCCTTTTGTTTTTATACCAATTTTGCACATATAGGGACCTTAGCAAGCCTGCATTATCACATGAATGTGTTATTTGAGTCCAGTGTATGCTCATTCAGGTAAAAGCATTTAGATGTCCATTATACTATACATATATGATGAAACCTATACACCTTTTTTCTCATCAGTGTACACCTACATTGATGACAAAAATAAAAAAAATGTGGGCATTGGACAATGTGCACCTTCATGTTACTTATCCCTCTGCATAAGTTCAGGTGTTTACGCCAATATCTGTAAAAGCAGCATGTTTGGCTGAACTGTTCAAAGTAAATATATATAATGGAAGGTGCTGCAGATTTGATATGTACTCGATTTGAAATTAATTTTCTTTAATATCTTCAACTGTACTAATATATATATATATATATATATATATATAGTAAGGTTGCTACCATTTCATAGAAATTCTAGTAATTTAAGCTATAGATTATTATTGATGTTGGTTCGATTTCGTGTTAATTCAAACTGTAGACATGTGCTGACATGTGCCTATATGCCTTTAGGTACCATGGGTCTAGTGGACTATACTAACCATGAAGATATGAAATATGCTGTAAGTATTTGTCCTTCTATCATCTACATATAAATGTGACATGATTCATGGATTCAGCTATTTTATTGATGCACTCTCTTGCTCCTCAGATCCGGAAACTTGATGACACTGAATTTAAAAATCCTTTTGCACGGGCTTACATTCGGGTAATTATTATTATTATTTTTAATTTTATTTTGTTCTTTGAATTTACCGATGTTTAATAGGGCGTAATCTTGTAATTCTCCCCCGGTTCAACCACTCAGCCGAGCTGTCTATGGACTTTTAAGAACCTTGGGGGAAGAACTAGGTGCATCATTTATGGAATCTGGGTTATTGCTAACAACTTTGAGTGGACATGGTAAAATATATATATACACATGCATGTGGAAGGGGACACATTGTTCTCATTTTTCCAGGGTTTCTCCTGTTTATCTGGCTGGCTTGCAGGTGCATTCTTTTTTATGTTAAAAAACCCCTTATTGTACTCTACAATGTCCTTGGTGGGGGTTTTTGCTAATACCTTTGAGTGGACATTATATATGCACATGCATGTGGAATGGGACATGTATTGTTCGCTTTTTTTCCAGGGTGTTACTGTATCTCCTGGTTGCAGATGCATTCTTTTTCTGTTAAAAACCCCTTATTGTGCTGTACAATGTCCTAATGAGTTCATTATGATTTTGAATGCATTTATAATAGATAGACAGAGAAAGAGAGTTGGCTCTAACTTTTTCATTTTCCTTGAGTGTTTTTTTAATAATGATTTGACTTGAGGTTCTGGTCTCTTCCCTTTCTAAATTTTGGTGAAGGCTTAATAATTTGTTTTCCCCCTTTTTGTGTCAGGTGAAAAAACACGAGGGGAGCATGTCAAGAAGTCCGAGCCGTAGCCGTAGCCGTAGTCGAAGCCGTAGCCGTAGTCGAAGTAGGAGCCGTAGTAGAAGCAGGAGCCCAAAGAGGAATCGGAGGTATAGCCATGTAAAAAGCGATTTTCTTCTTGTTTTCAATAAACAACTTTGTACATTATTTTGACATTTGTCATGGTTTTTCCCCCTCCAGCAAGTCACCAGGAAGGCCTGCCTCAAGATCACCATCAAAGTCTGTTTCTTCAAGGTCTAGATCTGCATCTCCTGCCAGGTTGAGTTCTTCTACATGGATTGGAATGTTTTAAATTTGGCCTTTTCTTTTCATGCTGTTTATATTCATTCTTTATTGTCATCTTCAAACATGCAGATCAAGGTCACGGTCGAGGTCAGCCTCTCCTCGCCCAGTAAGACTCCACTTTTAAGAATCTTTATATTATATTCTTGGTTAGATCTGCTTTGTGGCACTCATGCACATTGTCAATGGGAGATGGGGCTGGGAAACACCCAAGAACCACCTGGAGAAGATAACCGTTTAACCATAGATTAAAAGATTATAAACATCACTCTCCTCATTGAAGCCTTACTCATCTATATCTGGGTTCAGCTTTGTGCATATTGCAAAAAAGGTGGCAGGAGAATATCGATTCCATTCAATCATTTTGGTTACAGGGCTGGTGGTTGGCCTTCGTGTGATGTACATGTGAAAATGATTCGTCTCAAATATTATCTTAATAAAGTGATTCTTTTAGAGTATCAAGAACACACTTGATCATATGTTAAATTCAATTTTTCCTTTGAGTCTGCTCAATTATATTAACGTGCCACTTCAACCCATAGCCACTTCAATCCATAGAATGTATGTATGCGATGCAGGCATTGAACCCGACGATGACCCGGTCGAAGACAAACAGACCCAATTAGACCGAATTGAAAAATTGGCTCATCAAATTTACACACGGACCAATGGAAGAAAGTGGGGACCTCAATCACAACCTAATGGACCTGCTTGTACCATAATTAAAGCCCATTGTAATCAGTTATGGGCCAGGGCCCATTTGGAGATGATCTGGGCTCAAAGCCCAAGAAATTAAATCCGTTTGCTGCCTAAAGGATCCCACTTTGGATTCCAAGCCATGTCAACACCAAGTAGACTCCAATAGAATGCCCACATGTCAAGTGGACTCCAATAGAATGCCAACATGGAGATGGAATCCATTTCAAAATGGAAAACATTAATGAAACCATGTGGGCCTGTTTGGAATCAAAATTGTAAAGTCCAAGAATGGGAGGTTTTCCATTGGGCATTACCTACTGAAATGGGATGGAAAGACCGACCTTAATGTTGTTTTTAAACACCAAGATACCAGGAATTAAGTACCAAAAGATGTCAGCATAATCATCATACACTGAAGGTTGATCCTTGCATCTTTTGAATTTTTTGGTACAAGTTTTAATGCCCGATTGGAAAACTTCGCATTCTTGGACTTCCATTTTGATTCCAAACAGGCCCACATGGTTTCATTACTGTTTTCCATTTTGAAATGGATTCTATATCCATGTTGGCATTTCTGTGGGGTCTACTTGGTGCTGACATGTCAACTGATGTGGAATTCGAAATGGGATCCTTTAGGCAGCAAACAGATTTGATTTCTTGAGCTGTTGAGGCCCAAACCGTCTCCAAATGACCCTGGCCCATAACTGATTTAAATGAGCTTTAATTCTGGTATAAGTGGGTCCATTACATTGTATTTGAGGTCTCCGCTTTATTCCATTTATCAGTGCGTAAATTTGGAGAGCCAATTCATCAATTTGGTCTGATTGGGGGTTTGTTCGTCTTCAACCGGGTTGTCATCGGGTTTGATGCCTCCATCAGTATGTATGTTGATATATATTTGAAATATAAATTTCTTAGAGCTGATTGTATTTCATGCTAAACTACTGATCTTCTCTAAATAGTCAATAATCCTAAATGGTTTTTCCATTTCAAAAATATTTCTTTAGTTTTTAATATGTGCATCCAATCACAAACTGATTAAGCCTTTTAATTTTTTTATGACGATTAGGCCTTTTAATTTATGGTTGTCTGAAGTGACTTTCAGGGATTTTTGTTTGTTTTGTAAAGGGGATTCATTTGTGCACTGCACTTTCTTAAGATGGTGCACTGGATAAAAAATAGGAACTTTCCTATTTTACCCTCTTACTTTTTAATGCATCAAAGGCAAAATGGAAAAGCTCCCATTTTTACACCATCCGTTGCACAAGTACGGGTGCACAGATTGATTCCCTTTTGTAAGGTATTCATATATTTTGTAATTCCTTTATCTTGTTTCTTGAAAAAAATATAATGTAGATGGGAAAGATTTTATTTTGGAATGGTTTTGCTATACTTGACCAATTACCTCCACCATAAAGAGCTATGTTATTTTGTTTATATATTTTGTACTGCAGTTGCCTCTATTTCTATGGATCTCTTTGTTCAGTTATTTTCTTGATGCTTTCCCCTCTTTATTCTGGAAACAGAGGTGGTTTTGTGCTTCCATTACAAAATCAAGAGTGGCTTCCACCTTTCCTCTATTCCACTTCTTATTCAGGTCTTTCATGTGACAAAAGCCTGCAGTCCAGTTTATAGGCATTCTTTTATGCAAATATAAATGCTGAAGGTATTAATCATACCTAATGGGGAAAAAATTGCCAAATCCAATTATGAGTGCTAAACTCTAGATAGATGGGCCAAGTGACGTTGGCAATGACGATGATGTGTTACCTACTCTGTAAATTCCAAAATTAGCCATCTTTACTTGGCATCAACTGTTATACGCAATTTTTCTAATGTTTTAGTTTATCAAAGTAATCATCAGTTTATTGTTTTTTTATAAAGAATTATAGTTAGGGCAATACTATGCATCAGTTTGATTTCTCATGTCTTGGTTTGATTATACGGATATTTTCAGGCGCGATCTGGAAGTCGGTGATTGCAGTACTTTCAAATCAAAAGCTCAGCTGGCTGTTGGGAGCAAATGGTTTTTACTCCTTTTGTGCTAGTCACAGAAAACCTTTTAGTGCTTGCCTTGAGTGTTTCTCTATCCTTCACAGTAATTGGACCAATGTAGTGTTAACAGAAGACATGAGTTTGTTGTTGTCTGAATGTTTTACTGGATTCCATTCATCCCAGGTTCTTGTTTAACGAATCGAATCAGATTCTTTTTTAATTTATTTAGATGACTTTTATGGGATTAAGGGCTTGAAATGCTTATTCTTAACCTTGTTATTTGCTCAACTTTTTTGAAACTTCACTTTTTAATGCATGTTTTTTCTGTATTTATGTTTCATCGCTATTGCATAACTGCTACAGTTCCAATCAATTGTGATTTGTTATGTGAATTTGAGGGTGTAGAATGGTATAATTTAGAACTTGACGGTGTAAAGGGTTAGTATTTTCAAAGAAATTAGATATTCAATTGAAGCAAAATGAATATGGAATTGTTATTTTGAATGTAATGATTCAAGCAAGTAATTATAATTTCATAATTAAATACAATTTTAAACAATCATATGCATGCATAGAACTTAAATTTGACACTAATTTGAATGGCATTAACCTTCTTAATCCAATTTGACTGGAATAAAATTCAATTAAGCAATTGAGAAAATGTAAGATACGAGCATTCAATTCACGATGAAAAAAATAATAAACACTTAAATGAAATTCAAGTCAAATATAAACACATTAAAATAAACAATCAAAGAAGAAGTCACCTCATTGAGAAGACTCTCAACAAGTTCAAATAAACTCAATTGAACTTCAATTGGTTACAATAGGACAATTCCATCTTCGAGCATCTTTCTCTCTCTCTCTGATTCGAGTGAGTTCCTCTTCTCTCTTTTTCTTTGTTTGCTTATGTTCTTCCTTCAAATCTCTCTCTCTTCTAAGAATTTTTCTTTTCCTGCTGATTTCGCTAACTCAATCTTCTCTTATTCTCTTTGTCCTCTTTCTTTCTTTGTTTCAGTTCTTCATTTAGTTCTCTGTCCTTTCAAGATCGTCAGCCAGATCTGCTCCAGTACTCAGTCTTCCCTTCTTTCTCAACCAATTTGCCGTTGGTAGTTTGTTTTCAAACTAGACAGCATTATCTGAGGTTTGACTCGAAACTTGTTTTAATCAGGTTTTATATGAAGTGGGATCGGAATAATTGGACTTTGAGGCCCAAAAGTTGCCTAAATGGGTCTAGGCACAAATTGATGCAATGGGGCCTATATTCGGGTACAAATTGGGTACAATGGTTTGTGCTTCCCTCCATCGATCCATGTATAAATTTGGAGATCAAATTCATCAACTTTATCTAATTGAGTCTGTCCATTTTCAATCGAGTAGTCGTCAGGTTCATCGAGTTTGATTCTCGCATCAATTTGTTTTTTCATAATTGATAAATCAAATTTTAAGAAGACAAGACAAACATATTCGCGAAATTCAGATTCTCTACCTCTTTGGAATTGAGCCTAAATATCTGAAATTTTCAAAATATTGTATTGTGTCACTTTCAATTTTGACTGGTTCTTCTATGTTCCTTCTATATGAGTGAATAAGAGCTCAGTTTAGATCCCAGGCAATATCTCAATCCAACTAGAAAACTCCTCCTTCACAAACTGATTTTACTCTTTTATGTTGTCTCATGTATATATTTTTACAATCTCTAAGTAATCTTTTGGATACCTTTGCTAAATTAAATTCATTCTTTTTCTATCATAAACCTTTTGTAAGTGATGAAAGCTATGTGTAAATGTTTTTTTTTTAATTATTTTAGAACAAAATTGAGTTTGGTTGTGACCTATGTAGCACAAAACCGAAATTGGTTATCAGAAATATTTGATTATATTTTAAGCATTTTTCTATTACCTTTTTTTTTTGACAAATTTCATCATATGACTCATAATTTTAATGACTCTCTAATTGGCATCTTTTTTTAATTTAACCTTTGTTCTTGTAAATAAAGATCATAGATATATGATTTTTCCTCTTCATTTGAGAGATTTTTCCATGTAAAGTCATTACTTGTGGTGAATTAAGTAATTTCTAATGTATTTGTGTTTGAAAGAATTCTTGAATGCCACAACTAAATGTGAAGATTTCCATATCTTTCCCAACATATCTAATTGCTAATGTGGATTCAGATATTGTAACAAGGATTTGAGTCATTTTTAAGTCCTACATTTAGAAAATAGACTTGATGCAGATTTTGCTCAAGTAACTTATTTGCATCTTCAATTTTTGTAAAGTGTGATATTTTGTTGAACATGTGAGTGATTTTTTTTTTTTTTAAATATCTGTTGTTTTAACATTGGCTGAATTAAATTTTAAAAAATCAACCAAAATTTAGAACTAATTGATAAAATTATCAAAAACTTCTAACTTATATGCATTAGAACTTTAGTAGAATGGGTAGCAATGGTTGAACTTGGTTGAGGTTTGATTTGTACAATCTAGTTAATTATTTTGAACTCTCAATTTATATTCCCTCATTACTTTTAATGAATTTAAATTTGTTATTCTAATTATTAAATAGAGTCAATCTACTCAATTAAAATTCTATTTTTCATACTAGGTTTAGGTGAGGTTTATAAGTTTTTAAAAAAGAAAAGTGGTTCGGATGAATTATATCAGGTTCATAGCCCCTTTATTTTTAACAGACAATTAAAATCTTATGAATGTAGTTAAATTGGTTGCCTTCCATCTCAAGAAGCAGGAGGTTGTGGGTTCGAACTTTATGGCCTAATCTTGATGTGTCTTAATAGTAGTGGGTTCATCTCTGAGATTTTTTGTAGGACTTCACGCTTTAATCCAAAAAAAGAGAAAGTGGAGAGGAAAATTATTATTATTTATTTCTCTCGGTAGAAAAATGATTTTTTTCAAAAATTACTTTACCCATGTAGTAATGCACATTTTCATTAATTTTTTATCTTTTAACAAACACATAAAGTAAAAAAAATAGATTGAAAAATTACAATGCCAATGGCATAATTGACGTCTAAATTTGCATTTTCCCGTGACATGGTTTTGGGCCGGGCCGGGTCTTCAAGCATTTAAAATGCAAGCCCAGAAGCCGAAACCCTACTATACAATCACTTCACTTCACTTATAAGTTATAAGGCTTCGAAACCCTAAGTCCCTTCCATTTTCTTCTTTCGGAGAGACTGTAGAAGGAGAAACTGAGAAGAAAGATACGCCTTCCTTCTCCGTGAGGTAAGCTTTCTTCTACTCTTTTGTTTCATCTCTCTCTCTGTCTCTCTGTTAACCAATCTCTCTGTTTCTTCTATTGCATTTCTGCAGAAGATCTCCATTTCTGTAAGCCAACATGTCAGCCGACGAGATTGCTTGCACCTATGCTGCTCTAATCCTCCACGACGACAACATTCCTATCACTGTATGCATACCCTTGTTTCCATTTTGTGGATTTTTGGATATTCTTTCCCTATATAAATAATACAAGGTTATAAGGGTTTTGTGTTCTTTTCATTATTTGGGTCTCATCACATGTTGGGAATGTTTTACTGATATGGATCTGATGGCAGGCGGAAAAGATATCTGCGTTGGTGAATGCTGCGGGTGTAAAGGTGCAGGCATATTGGCCTGGTCTCTTTGCCAAGCTTCTGCAGAATAAGAATGTTGAGGATCTCATCTTGAATGTTGGATCCGGTGAGTGTTTTTTTTTTCCAATGCCTACTATTTCATCTTAGTCACTCTTCTATCACAGGGATTTTCCCTTATTAATGTGATTGTCTTGTTAGATCTACATCATCATTCTATCCTGTTAAGAAATTAGAATTCTGTCGATCTTCTAATTGAACATTCCACTGGTAACTTGGGAATACTATTCTATTGAAGCCCAAAACCAAAAAACCCAGGAGCTTAAGGTTAATGAGGGAGGTAATTTTATATATATATACCTTTGCAGGCACTCTCTATCTAAAACAACAAAAAATGAATGGCATTTACTTATGTAATGGCAAACATCTTGATTGTTTATCATTTCAGACAGCTGCACTGCCTCCGACATATTAAAGAAATGAAACTCTAATCCGACACAAGTTAGTGATGAGAACCCTCTAAGTTTAGATGACATTTGCCAATGAGATGGGGTCCATTGGTCCTACCAATGGATAAAAACTTCTAAATACATTTTTCTTACAATAATTGTAATATTGACAATATCTAATTTATACCCCTACAAATAGATAACAAAAAAAAAATCTAAGTAGCACTTTCTTTTTTTACATTTGCAATGTTGACAATTTCTAATTTTTTTGGATAGATTATTTTCTCTGATAAATGAATATATTATTAAAATTATAATGAGTCACAAAGTTCTTGTGATTCAGTTATGTCATATTGGAGCTTTTGTAAAAAAAATGAGGTTGTCTCTATTTCTTGCATGATTATGTTTGTTTAATTGAAATGAGATAAAGCAGCATCAATATGTTGTATGGACTATGAATATATTTAGATGATATGTTTAGATTATATCTTATTTAGTATTTTCCAAGTTTATGGTCTTCCATGTTTATTTGTACTCTCTTTTCTCTATAAATAAAATGTCAGAGTCTCTTCTTCATTAAAAGACACCACATTATTTTCACATGGTATAGAGCAACCCAATTCTGAGCCCTGTGTTAGCATTCGACCGTGCGTGAGAGAGACACAAGCCCTCTTCAGTATTTCCTCTCCCTGTCCTGGTTTCAGCAAAACCAGCAGACGGACACGTTTGATACTGCTCTTCTCAATCATTTTTTTAGCTGGTCGAGCGTCTGTGCTTGCAATGACATTTTGATTTTAAAAAAGGGATTTGCCCTTGTTTGTTTTTTCGGTGCTTCTTCCCTCATCTTCTTGGATCTGCAATGCTTTTACTACTGTCAACCTTCTCCAGTGCACGGTTGATCTCCACCTTTCCTCAGCCCGTCGATCTTGATCTTTGCTGTCGCACTCTCTGCTCTCAGATCATTGACCCTCAGGTCCTCCCTCTGCCGGTGGTAGGTTTCTCCGGCAAAGGGTTTTTGAAGGTTTGTTCAATGGAAGTATGATGAGTAAAGATATTGGATCTAGGCTAGAGTCTATACCATGTGAAAATAATGTGGTATCTTTTGAATAAAGGAGAGACTTGGATTTTATTTATAGAGAAAGGCAATTACAAATAAAGCAAGTGAATATAAATAAATGAGGTTAGTCTTAAATGGGGAAATACAATATTATAGAAGATCTAAATATATCTTAGTGAAAATCTAATTATATCAAATATACTCTAATAATATCTTAACAAAGAATCCCAATCATATTGGAAGCAAGATTATGGAGCACTGCAGTTTCAACAATTTGGCTAAAAGTCATTGCAAGCTCTACCAATTCAAATGCATCAATATCAATGGTTTTACAGATGTTAATTTTGATTTGAGGCTTTGGATCAGATAGCAACAATGGCATTGACCCCTATATGTTGTCACTGCTTACTCAATAATACAGCCTTCAATTTGGTAGGGTCCTCTAACCTATCACATACATGTCTAACTAAATGCTTTATTATTTTAAACAAAATAACATAATTTAGTTATGATATTTCATTATGCCCTCTGTATCTCCTATTGGGCCCATCACAACGGGATAAAAGTAACATGGGGGTTGATGGGTTGAGGACGGAGACAAATCTAAATTAATGCATCAATTTTAAGTTTATAACCTGTTGATAGTCCCTAAAATTCACTTTCAGCATTGAAAGGATTTTAAAACCATTGTAAAAATTGGAGGGTTGTCAAATTCAAATTGACCGAGAATTATGGGGTAAGTGTGTGAAGGAGCTCGGACTGTTTGTAGGTGGGTAAACTATCAACACCAAGCTCACTTGTTATCGTCATTTTATTACTTGAATCTTTAATTGGACTGCAATTTACTCACATTTAAGTAATAGTGATTCACCTTTTCTGGTTCTTGCGATGGATCGTTTGTTAGGAGGAGGTGGTGCTCCTGTTGCAGTCGCTGCCGTGGCTGGTGGAGCAGCAGCAGCTGCTGATGCTGCACCTGCAGTTGAGGAAAAGAAGGTAATCTATTTTGTTTTGAAAGAAATTTTATTTATGAAGCATTTTAGCATCTACTGTGGATACTCATTTACGATGTATTGTTGCAGGAGGAGCCAAAGGAGGAGAGTGATGATGACATGGGATTCAGCTTGTTCGATTAGAGAGATCTTTTTGGGTCTTTGTTCTTTTTGAATTTCGGGGTGATTTCCTGTTAAAGAGAGTTTAGTGTGCATGTTTACGACATTTTACATTTTGAAGGAAGAAATCATGATGGTTTTCTTTCTGAGATTACTCAATTTTGATGTTCAAGCGGATTCTTATTTTACTGAATTCAAGTAGCTTAGTGAAATATATCCAGAAATTCAAGTAGCTCTGTATTTTTCCAATAGAAGGAATCTTAACATAGGTTTTGGTCTAATATTTTCAGTCATTTATTCCTTGATAGTGGTAGATTTAGAACACTCTTGGATTCCTGGAATGAACCATTGTGAACTGGTTTTTTAAAACTGCCTTTAGACGAAAAATAAGCTGTGAGATTTATTTTTAAGTTTAGTTAATAATTTTATCTAAAGGCTTCCAGTACACAAAAGGTAATTTTTCAAAAAAAAATTTGCCCTTCTATATTAAAATTTCAATGTGTCATTTTTTAATTCCATGGATAGTAGATTGTCTTTAAGAGTCCAGTCTGTTCTTAGTCGATTGCCATTTGGGCCTATATAGTTAAAATGGATTTGAATTGCCCTGGTCCAAAATATCATTATCTGAATTAGAATTTGAGTTGTTAGAAAATTATGATTTGATAATATTTTTTAAGTAAAATAAAGGGTACTTACTTGAGAAGAGGCTGGCCGTCTTAGTCATTGATTTTCTGAATTAAGTGACTTTTTATCACTTCACACTTCTCAATACAAATATAATAATTTCAAACATCACTCCTGACAAGTCTAACAAATCTAATTCTATTCACGAACCTAAATGTATTTGTAGGTTGTGGTCTTATTGAGCCACGGGTTCAAGTCTGATGTGGGTCGGTCAGGTTGACAGGTGGGTGCTTGTGCAAGACGGATGGGGGCGAAGTCCAATAGTGAAGGCAGCTTTGTAGTAACAGTAAAGGGCAGCAAGGCTTGGTGAGGGCAGAAATCGGATCAGTAGAGTTGGCTGACACACAAACTGTAGGTGAATAGATCAAGGAGGGTGCTGATGCAACAACATGGCATACACAGATTTCATCATTGGCAACAGGTTTCAGAGTTAAGCAGTGGGAAAGGTAATTGACTGAAATGAGGGTGAGTTGAGGTCAAGCTGGATCACTGACAAACTTGGCTGTGATGGGCTAGGCTATACAGAATTGGGTTGTGTTGGGAGGGAACAAAGATGTCTTGGCTCGATTTGGGAAGACCCAAAATTGCATCCTTTTGATTTTTTCAGATTTTATTATTTTGGTAACTTTTCTCTTTATTCTCTATAATCCTCTTTCTTTGTTGAAAGTTTTGTATAAGAAAAAACAGAGAGGCGTGAGATCGGTAGCAGGTAGTGACCCCTCTCGGCACCGAGAGTTTGGTTCGTGAGGAGAGAAAAACAGGATAGAGAAAAGTGCGAGTTTTGTTTTGTATTGCAATCGAGAGAGATGAATTTGTTTTGAGAGCTGTTAAGAGGGGAAAATTTGCAATTTATCCCTCTTTTGGGAATCAGTGGAACTTATTTGATTGTGTTATATGGATGTAAGTTTCAGCTGAATCACGTAAAAATTGTATTGTTTTTTGTACCGTGATCTCTAGTCTCAAGATTTTTTTTTTCCCAAGATAACATGGAAAAAGTTAAAAACTGATGATAGATTCACTCACTACACTACAGGTGCATCAATAATAAGATAAACTCATAATTCTAATCAAACTTTCTATCTCTATCAAATAGAGATTAACTCAAATTCTAACTAAAATTATCATCAATCTTCTAATCCTAATCCTAATATTATTCTACCATTGAAAAGCCAGTATAATACTTAGAGTCTTGCATTGAGAGAGTGGAAACTTTGATTTTTTTTTTTTTTTTTCATTCCATCTAGGATCTCTTATTTAGCAAAATCAGCTGAAATTTTGAGAGTACGGACCGGAAAAATCGATTTGTCTTGTTTTTGGCAAGCACGTGAGAGTGATAGAAAGAGCCATGTTATTGGGCCACGTGTCAAGGTAATTCATTCCCAATTTATGACGTTGAATCTTGTCTGACAAACGAAAATCCAATACACCTTACCGTCCAAACGCAATGTCGAAGCTTTCCCAAATCCCAACTCGAAAATAGTATAAATACAAAATTGATAAAATTTCACTGCCATTCTAATTTTAATTTTAAAATTTAAATACTATATTTGATTCCTTAAAAAAATATTTTATAAAAAATTTAATTACTAAAAGAAATATCATAATGGACATCCTCATATTCATCAACAATTATGTCATGACCTTTTAAAAAGAAATATAATATCAAACTTTTAAAATTGTTATTTCTAGTGTCATTTTATATATATAATTCTTTGAACAGAGGTTAAGAAGGTCTCTTCACGAAAAGAAAGATGTAAAGTTAATTCACATTCAAATTTGTTTGAGCCACTTCTCATGGGATTGATCTTCATCATTTAGATTCAGTATATATGTATAGGAAGGTGTGTACAAATCTTGAAGAATTAGTCGGATAAAGTCTCCTACAAATGAGATGCGTGAACACCTTCGGTCATAAAGAAATTAGTGTTAATTGTTCAATTAATTTTTTTTTATTGACTAAAGTGTTTAAGTCTCTTAGAGTATTTGACTAAAAAATAAAATCAAAGTAAGTATCCCACTTTCTACGGCCTTTTTATTAGAAGAGAAGGATAAAGATTGGAAAACTACCTAGAACATACATAAGTAATGTTGGATAAGATTCAGTTACAATAAATTACTCCCTACTTTGATGGCTTTATGTTTGGTGTTGTCTTGTAAACTTTTGGGCCTTGTACAGGTATCTTTGCTCTTTGCCTTTTTAAAGAAGGGATGGGGATTTCAACCTTACTCCTTAGCTGGAATAAGCAATTAACCACTAAAAGCTCACCCTAAAGAAAGGCAATCTGTGGGAAATTGAGAGAAAGAGAAGATTAAGAAAGGGCATCGACTATAAAGATGGAAAAGCAATTTGCAGATTATGGTGGTTATTTGGTTGTTGTGAAATAAGATATGCGGTAATTTTAGTTTTACGTTGGGTATTCTATAGGTTTTTACACGTAATTTTTTTAAAAAAGAATTCAGTTTTTTTTTAAAAATATTTTTTTTAAAATATTTTTTAAGTTTATAAACGGTAAAAGTTATTTGTGTTTAAATGTATGTTGACTGTTGGGTCAATCAATCATGACGGATCAAAATATCTAATCTAATAATTTATTTTTAATTTTAAAGAAATTAATAGTTAATATTATTGAACGGTCACATTTTATTTTACAGTATGATAGATCCCGCGATAATATGTTAATATATATAATTCTTCTGATTATCAGATGAGATTCATCATCTGACAGTCTCTCTTAGAACACCCGGGTTTTGTCGGTTCAGACGTCTACCGCACTTGTCGTTGGTTATAATAAATACTATAAAACCGGCCGATTCATTGAGTAATAAATTTAAATTGGAACCACATTAAACAATAAACTCAATTTGAAAGGGCTGCGCCAAGTTGGTAGGGCTTACTACACTGGTGTAGTTGATCGGATGACACGGAGTACAAAGGAAGATACATATTGAAACAATATCATTAGATCAATCATAGACTTTATAAATTTAAATTCATTTGATAGGTAATTATATGGATATAAAATATATAAAGTTTTACTATTAATTGAATGATCTAAATCATATAATCTCGACTTTTAAATTTTGATGAGTATGAAGTATTGATTTTTAAAAGTTTAAAAATTGTTGATATAAACTTGTCTAACAAAGTGAGCTTTAAAAATTCATTTTCGATGTGTATCTTCTATTGAAATAGAGACTAATAATCTTAAAAAATTAATCAAATAATTATTTAATATAAATATTTAAAATTAATTAATATTTATAAAACATGTGTAATTATTTGAATAAAATAAAAACTCAATTTTTTTTTTTTGTCAACTATAAAACTTATTTATCTAAATTGAATTAACATTTTAGATAAATTTATTTTATAATAAAGTATTGTCAATCTTAATTTAAAATTAAACTAGTCACCCGTGAATCAATAATGTTAGATTGGAGGGTTTTCAACTTGGGCGTCTCGTCTACTTTAAATTTTCGGCGAAAAAGCGATTTGTCTTGTTTTTGGCAAGCACGTGAGAGTGACAGAAAGAGCCATGTTATTGGGCCACGTGTCAAGGTAATTCATTCCCAATTTATGACGGTGAATCTAGTCTGACACACGAAAATCCAATTCACCTTACGGTCCAAACGCAATGTCGAAGTTTTCCCAAATCCCAACTCGAAAATAGTATAAATACAAAATTGATAAAATTTCACTGCCATTCTAATTTTAATTTTAAAATTTAAATACTATATTTGATTCCTTAAAAAAATATTTTATAAACAATTTAGTTATTAAAAGAAATATCATAATGGACATTCTCATATGAACAATTATGTCATGATCCTTTTAAAAAAGAAATGTAATATTGAACTTTCTGAAATTGTTATTTCTAGTGCCAATTTATATATATAATTCTTTTTAATATGAATATCCTTATGGAAACTTTATCTATTTTTAGGTAAATGCCCATATCTCTAGACGAGCAATGAACTTGCATTGTTTTGATGGGGTTTTAGTTTCACTAATATTGTTAATATAGCGCTAATAAAATAAAGATTTTGATTTTCACACGACACTTTTATATAACTGCGCACAGGAATTAGTGGATTTTTCACTTTATCCTTAAATTCTGTCGTTCAGATAACTTAAAAAAATGAATTAGTGGATTTCACAAAATGAATTATCCACACATTTGGCATTTGCCAAGTACTTAACCTTTTTAGTATAATATAAAAAATAATATATAATATGTTTATGTAGATGATAAATCTCACAAAATGAGAGAAGACATTAGATACATACATAATATTATCATTTTTCTCTTTGAAACTTTTAGTAATAGTCGTGCATAAAATAGTGGCTTAACTATCTTTATGATCTATTTCGTGGTAATAAATTATACGATTAAAAGCATGAGATGAACTTACAGGGTTGTTATAGAATTGTGAGATTTGGACCATCACCTACACAGAGGATTGGATTTATCTCTTGAGTTTTTCTATTTAATGTACATTATATATTATTGTTGTTGTTTAATAAGATTAATTTATATATTAGTTTCATCACCGGCCCTGAAATATCAAGGGCCCTAGGCGCAATGCATTGGTGGAGGCCCTAAGCTCTGAGAGCAATGCAAGTGGGGGCCCTACAGCCCATTGGTCACATTGGCGACCCTATGCGGCGAACTAGTTGACCTAAAGCCAGGGCCGGCCCTGATTAGATTTATCTTCTGTAAATGTATATAAAGGCTCATCTTTGAGGATTATTTTGGTAGTCAAGAATTATTGGAGCTGCTGCGAATGAGTCGCACATTGGAAGTATAGAGGGAGATCTAGGGGTTTATAAAATATTTGAGTCACTCCACGTAACAAGCTAGTCTTTTCTGATAGAAGCATAGGTCCTAACAAATGACATCAAAGCAAGGTTTCAAGTTACCTCATATAGGCGCAGGAGATCTCCCAGGTGAACAGGATGGCCTGTGTCGCTCTCTCCGCTTGAGGGCCTCGTTCGAAGGAGGGATTGTTGGGTCTACTGCGAACGAATTCTGCATTGGAAGTGGAGAGGGAGAATTTATAAATCTAGGTTAGTCTTTTGGACTGGAAGTCCAAGTCCTAATAAGAATCCATTTTAGATCCTGGAAGTCTGAAATAACACATAATTATAATTTTATTGCACATATAAAGTTTTTTATAATTACATTTAAAAGCTCACTTGATCAAGATGAGTCGATTAAAAAATAATGCTTGAATGAGAGACTACGCAAAATTTAACTTGAATATATCAGTACAGACAGTGTCTAAAGGCCAAAACAAGCAGTAGCACTCCAATAAAAATCAATTTGCATTAAAAATGATCGAAAGTTGCATTTGAAGACACTTTATTTACTAACGTCTCAATCTATACTTCCATAGGCGTCAAATTTAAACATATCAAAGTTCATAATGGAGAAGTTAGTTTGACAATTTAATATATATATATATATATATATATGTACTTTGATATGGAGAAGTTAGTTTGACAATTTAATATATATATATATATATATATATATATATATTCTCTACTGGAGTGGCTAAAATAAATATAACACAAATCTCAGCTTTTAAAATTTATTGAATTTTACTCTTAACATATTATTATTAATGTTAAGTGGACTTCGTAGTTATTTCAGAGTGAGCGTAGAAATCTATGAAAAATAAGCTTGATAAATTAAGTAATGGAAGAGCAACGGCATATTTGTTTGCAATTTTTTTTAAAGAATTAATTATTTTTAGAAGACAAGATTTTTTTTATGTTTATTTGCACAAATTTTTCTATGAATTTAAATTTTCTAGATCATTTTTTCTTAAAAAAAACAATAAATAAAATTTTCCACCATGACCTATGGGAAAATGCTTTCCTAGTAAAATTTGTGAACCATGTCTTCAAAGATTCGACCAAATAAATCTTAAACACTCTTGTTATATGCTTACCTAATTCGACACTTTATTAAACGGGCTCACAAGACAAAACTAAGTTTAGGTGAGTGAGTTGATTCAACTCAATCCAATGGGCTGTTCCAACTAGTCCATCTATAAAATGGGTTGACTCAATAACTCCCGACCCATTTTAAATGAATTAACCTAATATGAGTAGGAGACCAATCTTAAAAGGTTCAGTCCAATTCGATTCTTTTATTTAAAGTTTAATCTAACTTGACCTATACCAAATATGAATAATTTTAAACGGTGGGACCCACACCTTACATGATCTAAATTAGAGTTGCAACTGGGTGGAGCTAACCCGACTTGCACGAAACCCATATTACTTGTTAAATCAGTTGACCCAACTTAAAATGACTCATTATTACTGGGTTAGTCTAACTCGAATAATCCTAAATGGCTAAATTTGACCTATAACTAAGAGAATTCATTTATTGATTTAACTTCATGAATCATAAATGGATTGATCAACTTGACCAATTTATTAGACAATTAACTCATTTGAATACCTATCGAGCCGAACTCTTTTATTAAATAGGATAAATTATGCTTAACTTGACTCATTTATTGTCTAATCTTTTATTAGATTAGATGAAAATAAATTTAGAAAAATTATATTGGAAAAGAAATTTATAATAAAACACTTTACCAAATTTGAAAAAACCTATTTTTCATTAAAATTCCTTGAAGGTACATTGAGAGAGACTCAACGGATAATTTCCCCAACGGACACCAAACATTCGAACAAAGTTTCTCTTAAACCACGAAAGCAGTTTTGAGGTCCTTAATACAATCCGCACTTGTGAAACGGTAGGAAATGGGAACTGATCAACTCACTTATTTTTAAGTAGCCATTTTCTCTTTTTGAAATTGGTTACGGGATGCAGTCAATGTACTTGAGTGTAGTGAGTTAAAGATCACCAGAAAAATTCTTATCTTATTATCGTAATTTTATTAAAATAATTATAAAAATTAATAATTTATATCTAAGTTAGATTTTGAAATTAAAATTTATCAAGTTAAGATTGTTATGACCCACTTTTTAAAAAAATATTTTTTTAATAAAAGTGGGTCATTACAAAGATCATCAATTAGTATAATCAAGACGCCACTTTCTGAATCTATAATGATCAAATGACTCATTTTCATTTAATTTTCTCTAAATTTAATGAAAAATATGTACCTTAATTAAAAATAAAATACAGTGCACCTAATTTTTAAATAATATGAATATTCCTATTATATCAGTCTTGAGTATCAAGTAAATTTGGTACGAGTCTAAATTTAGAAACACCAACGTGCACTGTGCACTTTGACACTCAATCAATTTAAAGCGCACAAAAAAAAGTAGTAAATTTTATATCACAAGTTTTTCTCCAGTGCACTTCTTAAAAGGAAATTCTACGAGAAAAGTGAAGAGACGAGAGAGAAGCAGGGAAACAATTGAATTTTTTTTTAAAAGAGGTGCACTGAGAAAGGGGTGCAAAAATCACTAAAAAAAACCAGAAAAGAGAGTTTAGAATAAGTCGAGGCAACTCAGTGACTTAGTGAGCCACAGATACTACCTTGTCTCGTAACTCGAAAGCGTCCGTCATCCAGTTCCAATGGCCAGAGAGTCGAGATTCTAGCCGACAACGTCGCCGCTCTTTGACGCCTGTTCCTTATGCCGTTTATGTCCCCACTGCACTTATCAAATCACATTCTGCCACGTGTTGAGGGATTTATGTCACTTTATATAATAATATATCTGAAATTCTTGTCATTCTCCACTGGTCTTTCGTTTGCTATTGATGACAGCTTTCCTGACCACTCTGTAGTCTGTACTGAGAGAAAAATCTTGAAGACCGGAAGGAAGTGAAAATTTCTTCGCCTGGAAGCCGTTCATGGCATTTCACACGTGCGCATACTTCTTCTGTTCGCTCCTCCTCCTCCTCCTCTCAGGTATTTATACCCTCTCTCTTCTCTTTCTTCTTCTTCTTCTTCTAGAAGCTTCTGTGAAATTTCAGGCGACTTCCATGGATTTTTCTCGCAGGTACCTCATCTTTGCCGGTAGGGATTAACTACGGACAGATCGCGAACAACCTCCTATCGCCGGAAAAAGTTGTACCGATCCTGCGATCGATCGGCGTGCGCAAGGTGAAGCTGTACGACGCCGATCCGAATGTCCTCCGCGCATTCGCCAACACAAGCGTCGAATTCACCGTGGGGCTCGGCAATGAATGCCTCTCGAGGATGCGCGATCAGGCGAAAGCAGTGGCCTGGATCAAATCATTCGTGCAATGCCACCTTCCTGCGACGAAAATAACCTCTATCACCGTCGGAAACGAGATTTTGACGAGCAATGACACGTCTTTAGTTCAAAACCTCCTCCCTGCGATGCAGAGCATGTATTGTGCTCTTCAAACGCTAGGGTTACAGAAACAGATAACTATCACTTCGGCTCATTCCCTCGCCATTCTCGAAACCTCATATCCACCGTCCGCTGGATCCTTCCGGAAAGATCTAAGGGCCTACATTTCTCCGATCTTGAGCTTCCATGAGAAGACCGGATCGCCGTTCCTCATCAATGCCTATCCCTTTTTTGCCTACAAGGCGGATCCGAAGCAGATACCGTTGGATTATGTGCTTTTCGAGTCGAAATCGACTATTGTAGACCCGATTTCGAAGCTGAGGTATGAGAATATGCTGTTTGCGCAGATCGACGCAGCGTACGCTGCTGCGGAGGCGGTGGGACACCCTCGCGTGACGGTGAGGATATCGGAGACGGGGTGGCCGTCGAAGGGGGACGAAGATGAGATCGGAGCAACAGCGGAGAATGCAAGGAAATACAATGGGAATTTGATGAATGTGGTTTCCAACAAGAAAGGGACACCAATGAGGCCGAATGGAGGATTGGATGTGTATGTTTTTGCACTTTTCAATGAGAATTTGAAACCTGGTCCCACTTCTGAGAGGAATTACGGGCTGCTCAAACCCGACGGCACGCCCGCTTACCAACTTGGACTAATTTCCGCTAACGGCAGCGGCAGCGGCAGCGGTGGTGGTGGTGGCAGTGGAGGTGGTGATGGCGGCGGAGCTCTTACGCCGTCGCCAGATGGAAGTATGACGAACGGCACTTTAAACATCTCCGACGCGGTAATTTCTGCAACTTTTTTAGATAGAACGACGGTTACGTTTGTTACTTTGTTCTGTTCCTTTTTTTAGCTTTCTTCTTGTTATTATTATTTACTTTGGTCAAGTTATCGATGTTGATAATTATTATAATGAGCTGGCTGAACGTGGCTCACTAAATTGGATGGAATCCGTCCAAACGAATGCATTTAAAAAGTTCTTTAGAAAATATTAGGGTAATGATTTTTTCACCCCATTTTCTCTCACATTTTATTTCTTTAAAAGATTTTTTTTAAAATTTGTCTTTAATTCTCTCTTCCCCTCTTTTTTCCTCTTTCTTAAAAATAAAAGCAAATTTGTATAGAGAAAATAGGGGTGCAAAAAACTACCTAAATATTATTGTAAGTTAAATTAAAATGATCTAAATTGTTTTATAAAAATTATTATTTAAAAAATAGTTAATATTGAGTACACTTGGACTTGGTAGAAAAGAACTATACCACACTGAAAATTCAATAATGTATGATGACCCCAATAAGGCAATAATGTATCTCTTGGATGGCAATAATGAATGATGACCCAAACGTCAATTTTGGGCCATTCATTGTTGGGGTTCAAATATACAGGTTCTCATTAAATCTAAAGTCTCCTTAAATTGAACAATAAATATTTTTCTCATAACGGTGACTTGAGGTCATCATTGTGTCTTATGAAAAGATGTTGAGACTAAATATTCCGTGTGGACAAGTGATAATGAGGTTTGTTTTACTTAGGACAAAGTTACTTTCGGCTATATAAAAAATTAAATTCCACTTTTGCCTAATAGATGAGTTGGGACAGTGTATCTTCTTGTATTTAGGATAAGCCATTAGATTATAACTTCAAACATCATTGTTAGACACTCTTTTCTTTCAAATATTCCTCTTTTTTTTTCTTATCATGGACATCAAATGCAGAGTATGTCATTTTTAAGAATGATAATTTAAGGTTTTATCGTGAATCGTCAATTTTTGTTTGGCATGGGTTGATGGATCTGCAGAAGTAGGACATGCTCTGTTAGGCTTCTTGATTTTTAAGGGTGGGTGGGCCTGGAGACTCACACAGTTGGCTTGAACCTCATCTTTTTCATGATGGGCTCTCATGCTTTTTTTTTTTTATAACTGAGGTGTCCGGAGATTTCACTTTACTAATCCTCAAAACATCTGAAATTTTTTAAACTTATACATGCTGAATTTTACTACAGGTGGCCCATTGGGTGGAATAAGAATTGAACATAAAACCCCGTCTTCTTAAGATAGATTAATTGAACATAAAACCCCGTCTTCCTAAGATAGATTTTTTACTGCCACCCCAACTCGATCCGGTTTACCTCTCTCATGTTTTTACAGGACGACCTACTTCAATTCCCAGTGAGAAAGGCTTGCGCTCCTCTTCCAAGGGGCCTAGGTCACCTTTTCATCAGTTGACACAACCTTTTTCATCTGACAGTTTTAAAGTCAGTCCACTGTCCACCAAGAATTGGCCACTTTTTTCAGTGGTAGCTCTCAATTGTAATAGATAATCGATTTAAATTTATCACATATTCTATTTTCCAAATTAGAACAAGTTTGGTTTAACATCTTCTAATCAATCCTATCAGTTAAATTAGGAGGATCTATCTGAAAAAAATTTGATACCGACTGCTGTTCAGAGATTTAAAAATTTTAAAGTTAGAGAAATTGAGTATTTAACTCATGGAATCATGTATAATTCCTCCTGTAGCAGCCAGCAGTCAACGACAAGAAACAATAACTATTGTCTTGAGTTGATGACACACACATTCAAAGCTTCAACTTTCTAAAATGTACAACTTTGCCTCCATGCTGTAAAAAGTTTTTTGAAACTCAGGTAAATTTTATGAATTTTCAGGCGGCAGTGGGCTTTGTTCAGTTGGTGGTGTTAGGGGTGCTCTGTTCGTGCTTGAGTTGGTTTGTGCTCTTCCTCTAAAGTTTAAACCAAACAAACGTCTTTCGGCGTTGGGGAGAAAGTCTAAAATCCAAATGGTCGGTGACCGGACGATCAAGGAAAAGGTAAAAGTTGCCATTGCTTCTTTCCGTTTAGATTAGATGTGTTGTATTTCACGTGCTGAGCTGCATCTGAACGGACTCCTTTTTCCTCCTACTGATGGGATTGGGATTAAGAGGGGAACTTTTGGGGATTCCATATGCAAAGCGCGTTTAGTGGGTTATAGGTAGGAGTAAGCGGCCAGGCAGTTGTAGACCACCCATTTTATTTTATTCTTATTTTTAGATGATTATGATTAGTTTAGTCTTTAGTGTAATAAGAATATTTAAAACCATTATTTGTCACCACCGTCATCATCGCCATGTTAGTTTATTTTTCCAATTCTGCTCTTTTGAAAATGATTTTGTAATACCTTGTTTGCACTAACAGATCTAAGCAGTCAAACACTTAAGAACCAACCAATCAGTATTTTGACATGTGAATGGCCTGGACTGTTGTTGGTTGAAGTTGTAACCGTATTAATATTTAATACCGGAATTATGAGTTTGATGATACTTTGATCAGGTTTAGAATTTCAAACTTGGCATAGCCTACCCCCTGCAGCCACACTATAAGCGTCTACAATTCTCAAAGCTGGATTCGGATCTGTCGATCGAAGTTTTTAATAAATTGATATTAAATCATAGTAAATAAATATGTTTATTATATAAATAAATATGTAATTTTATTTTTTTAAGACCCCAAGCTGTTCAAGCTTTTTAGTTTACCTAACTAATCTTTGAGGCATGTGCAAAATTCTTTATTCATAACTCTGTAAAACTGTGAAGAGTGGTCTTTTGAAGGAGTGAAAATTGAACTCAAAACCTTCCACTTTTAGAGATGGGTTCACGGCCGATAATTAGGGGTTAAAAAATACACACAATATATATTGACCGATATGATTGCAGCATTATAATGTTGCAACAATTTCTCTCTTTCCCAATTTTTTGGAATTATTACAAAAACTACAGAAAATAGAGAAAGGTACAAGATTCATGTTTATGAATTTATATCATTAGAAAATGTTCATTTTCATATAGTAATGGGCTATCAAAGTTACGAAGCCAATTTTTTAAAAAATTGTCAAAAATTGTGGAAAAAACATCCAAGAATTAAAAAAAAAAAAAAAACAATTTTAGTAATCGTCTATCATTAATTTAATACCGATTTCTAATATAAAATAGTTATTTTGAAGAAATTAGTGTCATTTGTGGCACCGATAACAGTCAACACCCAACACACCATGAAAAAATAGGGTTCTCTGTATCGTTAGGTGTCCAGGGAACATTAACAAAATATTTTATACAGACTCAAGTGTATCTTTCACTTGTTGTCTTTCTAGCGAATCTCTTTTTTTTTTTTGTTTTCTTCAATTTAGCATGCTGTCCGGTGACTCTACTTTGGATTTAAATCATAATTTGGATCCAAAGGTATATTTCCACCACTTCTGCTAAATATCTTCTTGATAAATATCCCGATGAAACAATCTTCTGGCTTTTTTTGTCTGTTCTCTATATCTTTAGGTGTCCAGTGAACATTAACAAATTATTTTATACAAACAGCCTCAAGTGTATCTTTCACTTGTCTTTCTAGTGAATCTCTTTTTTCTTTTTTTGTTTTCTTCAATTTAGCATGCTGTCCTAAATAGGATCTGCCGACTCTACTGACTTTGGATTTAAAGCATAATTTGGATCCAAAGGTATATTCCCCCATTTTTGCTAAATATCTTCTTGATAAATATCCAACCTTTTTTTGTCTATCAGATGCTAAATCCAAAGAACTTACACCACCATTCCTTCCCTCTATTTTTCTTTTATGACTCTGACGGCTCTACGTTAGTCCGTATCTTCCCAAATCTCTCTTCAGTGACTCTTCTGATGAGTCACTCCCAACGGGTACAAATTCCTCCTCCTGTTTGTACTCTTCAACCATAGCTTTATGTCTCTTCTTCTTAGCCACATGATCTAATAATGATTTGCATAACACAATTTGTATTTCTCTAGCTGTTCATATTACACTACATTTCCTTCTTTACCCACAATGTGTTCTTTCAAATGGGTTATTCTTCCTTTAATGATTTTCCCACATAATTTGCAGCGAATCTTTAAATAGTTGCCATCATCAACCCTCTTTTCAAATTCCTTTGCAGGATCGTCCACCTTCAATGTCATTTACCTACATTATATTTTTCAAACGAATGATTAAACCATAAAAAATAATTTCATGAAATTGGTAGAAAATCACTTAAAAAATACTTTAAATATATAATTTACACCTGCATTATATTTCCAAATGAATTATAAAAACTTAATAATTTCGTACAAAAAGTCTCATTTTTCCATCAACAATAAAAGGAAAATGATGGAAATCACCCAAAGATATTTCAAAATATATAAATCACACCATTACACTACATTACATTCCAAATGAATGATTAAACCATAATAATAATTTCTTACAAAAAATCCTCTTTTTTCCATTTACCTTACAGCAAAAAATCAGAAAAATTTGAAAAAACGCATAAGATCTAACAATTCAAACATGTATTAGTGTCATAATCTCTATTTATTATATCCAAACATATAAAATACAAATCCAACTCTATCCTCTATGAATTTCCATTTTCCAAAAAAAAACTTTGAATTTTATAAAATTGGTGGAAAATCACCCAAAAACATTTCAAAATTTGTAACTAGCACCATCGCACCTATATTACATTTCCAAATAAATGATTAAACAATAACAACAATTTCTTATAAAAGATCTCCGTTTTTTCAATTACCTTATAGCAAAAAAATAAATTTGAAAAAAGTATGATATCTTGTTAATTGAAGTATATATTAGTGTCTAATAATTTCCATCGATTACATCCAAACACATCAAACACAAATTCAACTCCATCTTCCATGAATTCCCATTTTCCAAAAATAAATCTCTAAATTTAAAGAGGCTGGTGGAGATGAGAACTCAAAAACTCAATCACCCAAAGATCTAAAAATTTCATACACCACAGATGCAAAAGCAAAATGAGATTTTCCATTAAAAATACTTTCTCAAATGAAGTTCTTCTAGATAATTATTCTCAAAGCTTTGCATAACCCAAAACCCCCGAGGGTTAGTTTGATGGTCAAAAATCCCACTTGATATATGAGAGGTCTGAGGTTCAAGTTACTTTTAATACAAAAGGGTTACTCTTCGTAATATCATCCAGTATTTTAAGAGGCCTTGGCCCTAAAAAAAACATAAGCTCTACCTAAGAAAGTTGGGCCGAGGACCATAAAATTTTAGCCTTTTTTTTCTTAAAAAATCTATAAAAACCAACAGATACATATGGCGTGTTGGCTGATAATTTGAACTTTGGATCCACTACGCATATTAAATGGAAAATACAAACAAAAGTATCGGCCAAGGTTTTTACCCCTGTTGATAAGTAACTTCAAGAATTTAGCTTTTAAATTAAAATTATCTTCATATTTATTCATCTATTTCCATTGATTTTATCTAAATTAAAAAATATCATCTAAATTTTAAAGTCAATACTATTATTGATGGATTCATTGAGAACTAAACCCGGCTTAAGATTTCAGAATTGTAGTTTTTTAGGTTGCATTGAACGGTCATATATTCCAAACTACCCAATACCTATTCAACATGGACACCACGTGATAGATTTAATGAACTCTAAAATGCTATGATATTTGAATAAATTTATTGTTTTACATTAAAAAAGCATGTTCTCTAAGATGGGTAATTTGTTATGTACACTGAAAAAACATTGATTGATATTCAAAACGAGCCATTTAGTCGGTTGTCCATCGTGAAAATAATATAAAAATGCTAAAATGTGCACAATAAGTCTTCAAGAAGTAATGTTGACTTGCATTGTCGTATCATAAAAATAAATCCAGTTTATAGAACCCATCACTAAAAAGACAACACTAATGTGGGTCTTATGCTTAATTTAGTTTGATATTTATTGGAGCACATAAGAATTTATTATGGGAACTGATTTTTGCATGCGTGAGCATTTCTCACGGTGCCCGAATTTACAGGGAAGTTCCCATTTTACCCCTAATGCATCACAAAATGGAAACTTTATGTAAATTCTCACGGTGAAAAAACCAGTTCCCATTTAGTATATTTACTTTAAATAAAAAATAACATTTAAAAATAACACTAAAAATTAGTAGTATACAGACTTCAATAAGAAACTACAAGTATATAACATAATTTTTTTTCCTTTTAAAAGCATCTATCTCTAAATATATTTGAAAGAGGCATTAGCATTTTATAAAATTTAAACGGTAGTGATTTGTGCATCATGAGTTTCTTCTCAGTTGTACGTCTCGTGTAGCTGATCATTTTTCATTAATATAAGCCATATTAATAAAAATAATCAACATGCCACTACAAATGCCAACCCTAGATTGATAGGTAAATGGCTCCAATAACACCGATCATGATGAGAAGTATCTACAAACCACAAAATTGAAAGTAAATTGGAAAGGAAAATAAGGCTCACATTAAGAAATAGCGACAATAGATTAGGCCAGTCTTGAAAATTAGAAGTGACATACCAATAGATCAAGGGAAAAAATAATGATTTTGCTCTCTACACAACAAATGGGGGCAAAAAGAAACCTTATATACTAATGATAGCTTAAGCATTTATGTATACCTCATGCCTCATACTTCATTTCAAAAATTTGATGCCAACTGAAAATGATGAATGAATGCCCTTGGCAATTGCACTTATCCCCCCTCGTTCTTCTATATCAAAATAGAGCATCGGATATGCCGCTGACCAATATATCATCATTCTTGCATGTTTTGTAGAGATGAGGTCACCAAGTGCACTCAAGCAAATGCCACCTCAGCTATGATGTCCCATGGTCTGGTAAAGCCAGGGTCTAGGAAATAGCTTCAGTAATAAAATTGCAGGCAAATTTCCTTACTTCAATAGCTCAGAGAATCAGCCCGATGGCTCTCCAATTCCCATTCCACCATCATATTTAATTCGTCGGTAGAACAACACGTAAGCTGCTGAGGTCTTGATTGCATCCTCAGAGACATGAGAAACGTGACTGTCATCAAAATGGTACCATCTGTTCTCTTTTATCAACTGCTAGGGCAATAGAGGATGATATCAGTATGGAGGTGTTAAAACTCCAAATAAATCAACACAAAGCAACCAAACAAAATCAAAATCATGGAGTGCAATCCATTTCTGCGAGGTATTTACAATATATAGATCATTGAGTCCCAGCAAGTATACAGGACAAGATACGAGGGTAATGGAACATTGGAATGTCAATATTGGAATCCCTTGTCACTTCACATCTTTTGAAGACTACATTAGTGGCCTAGTCTTTTCATTATCAACTCCTGAATTTGAAAGGCATGTTTGTGTGTTTCCACACATTAGAAGTAGAGAGGAAAACCAATCTTTCTGCTTCTCCGATAGGAAATGGTTTTCTTGAAAATTACCCTTTATGTAGAAATATCTACTTTTTGGACATTTATCAAGGCACTTTTTCATTGAAAATCCCATATTTTAGCAATTAAAAAAAGGGGTTAGAAAACCATTTCTCTTTTTGTAAAAACTACCAACTTTTGTGCAAAAGCTAATTTTCATTGGAAACTCATTTTCAATGAAAACAGGAAGAATCACCGTAAAGAAACAATTTATAGGTCTGACCTTTGCATATGCTGAGTAGTGACCACCACCTAAGCCACCATAATGGTTGCTCACCGCATATAGTTCGTACAAGTAAGAATGGGGAGAAGCACCCTTGTGCATTACATACTTGCTTAAATCGAGGCTACTGATAGGAAAATTAACAAAAGTGTCAAGTTTGTTCTTCATAAATCGGTTGTATGAAAATCGTTTCAAATGAACGACTAGAATATCTGGCAATCTCCACAAGTCAAGTTTCTTAGTGGCTTGCCTATGCTCCTTGCAAGTGGGGCAGTACCTACATTTTTACCAGAAATATTAGTAGTATGATGGTGGACCAAAAATAGGTGATGATGAAAGAGATCCTGAAAAATTAGGGTGCACCAAGGAAGAGATAGTACTAACCACATATCATCTGGTCCTAGAGGTTCCTCCTTCAAGAATGCTTCCAAGCATGAAAATAAGGAGATTGCTTCTTGCCGAGTTTTCTTCACTGTGAATCCAGACTTGTAAACCTCAGGCAGATCTCCAAGGTAGCTGATGTCATACAGGTCAAGTTCTCCCTGGGACCAATCCAACAAAACATGAATGACTGCACCCGATCTAATACAGGAATCATTCTTAATAGGGCTTTTGCTCAAAGGGCAAGCCTTTCTGTCAGTTAACCACAAGTTAAAAGCAGGCTCAGCGTTAGTCTGGGGATCTAGCTCAGTCTCAGTCAATGAGTCATCATTAGATCTTGAACAAGGATCACAATTCTCCAATGGTCCATCAGTATCCACTCCAGCAAAGCAACGATTTTCCTCGCCAGTTTTGATCTGATTCCTAGGATGAAATTCTTTTCTTCGCAATAGTGTAAGAACATCCCTTACTGCAGCTTGAATATCAGCTCCAGTCTGGCTGCCCTCCGCTAAACACGTCACCAATGGTGTTCCCAGAAGCTCCTGATAGCTGCTGTTGTGCAGGTCTCCTGAGCATCTGAAGCAGCATAATGTATAAATAAATAACTGGAAATATTTAGGGTAGAAAAGCAAGCAATCACTACACAAATAAATAAATTTCTCATTATGAGTACAGAAGTTACTGGCTGATGATGAGAATACAGAAGTTTCAAATGGCCCAGGCAAAATCAAAATCACTAAAATGGCAATAGAGACATTGCAGATACTAAACTCAAGTTGCCGTAGAGAAATCAAAGCATGAGTAGACATCCATACTGCATAACATTTACATGTCTACATTCATTAGTGTGGTGGAAAAGAAGGTTTTAGAAATTATGAACAGCTGAAAACAGTGAGCATGTCCAAACAAACGATTGGCAACACACTAGTATAGGAAATGTGTTGCATCATCCTCAATAAAAGAGGGAAAAAAGGAAAGGTTAGATAACTCGGTGAACCAACTCATGACTCGCCCGAGTTAGCATATTTTTATGGCCTACCAAGTCAGAAATCAGGTTAACTCGCTTTACTCTAGGGGTTGTTTGTCAATTTCCTTGAGGAAATTGATTCCACAAGAACTTTATCTTTGGATGCAATCCATGTTATCTAACACACACCAAAACTTTAGCACTGTATCGTGCCAATGAAAACTCAACGTTATGTTTTTTGTGTCAAAAATCTTATTTTCACAAAAAATGAACAAGATGTTGTCTCACCAAGGAAAGTCTCCCTTTTTTCCTCATTAAATTTTCCTGTCACCTCTCATAGGAATGCATTTCTTGGAAGAAGAGGAAAATGTCTCATGTTCTATGCTCTTGACAAAGAGACCTTGTTCTATGGAAGAAGAGGGAAGACTCTTTTTATGCTCTTTACTCCGTAAGACCTGTTTTATACAACAGTCCCACAGCACTTCAAGTGGTTAAGTTATTAGAGAACATATAAAGCATCACAACATATATCCGCACACCTCCATTCTTACATTCTTTTTTATTGCACTATACTTTTAGATTAAATGAAAAATTAATTATTATAAAATATATCCATTTATATAGTTAAAATTAAAAAAATAAATCATTGGCTCATAAATCATGTAAAATGTAAATATAGTCAAATATATGTTAATTAGGTTTTTCTATGAGTAATAACATATAAATAAAATGAACATGACTCGCTCAGGTTTCCGGATTGACCTGCCCAGGTTAACATTTTAGGTCAAGTAAGTCAAGTCCGAGTTCTAAGTTTTCCAACCTTGAAAAATAAATGAATCAAATGGATTTACAATATAGATTTATATGTTCACAAAAAATCAACTTGAAGAAAACAAAAATCAACCATGTAGGTCCAATACCAAGCCTACTTGGTGAGTCGACACAGCATCAATAACTACTGAGTCAGGTAGCATCCAAGAGTAAAAAGTACCAATGTCAAAAATAATAATTAATGGTAGTTATCAAGAAATCACATGTGAATGGACACAAAAAAGAAAGATCTGATGTACTATGAAGTGCTTGTTAAGACCACTAAAAATATATAAGGACAACCTTTCCTTCCTCCGATGCAGTATCTCTAATCTTGGTAAATCCTCGTGCCTTTTAGGAAGTATGTACGCAACAATACGCTCATCATCTCTTATCCCAGATAGTGGTTCATAAGGATTATCCAGATACCGATATATCCGATGATTATAAACCTAGAAAATGGCAAGATAATGCTTTAGAAACCATAAAAGGCAATTGATCACAAGCCTAAATGAAACAAACACTCTTTTTCTCCTTTTGAGAATAATGAAACAGGTACTGAATTGACTTCTGGTAAGATTACCTCAGCAAGCAATATGCTTTCATCAGCTTTCAGGCAACATTCAATACTCAAGGCCTGACTAAGATCTTTACAGCAACCATGCTTAAACACAGCAACAGTATATGGCATGGGAAGAGCACTTCCATCACCATGGAATACAGTAATCCTCATTGACCGGGTGGCTGTTGAAGGTAATGGCAGTGACAAGTACATGAAGGGATCAAAAGTTACTGAAACTTTGCTACAGACTGGGCATACCAATGTGGACTTATACTGCCCCTGAAAATATTGACAATCGACTTTTGTTTTTAGAAGCAACACCAAAAATATCTTGTTTTAGAAATTAACAAATCTACATTTTACCTTGCACCCCAATAAAATTTGAAACATTGGAAAGAATGCACTTAGTAAACTAACAAAGAAAACCAAGTGGCATCAAGTACAGAGAATCAGATTAATCAGAAGACAGCTAAACAAGTAATAATGTCTCTAGTCCACAAGATGCCTGTTTTCTATAAGCAGATCGCTAAATAGATACAAAATGAACAAATTTGGTCAAAATGTGTCCCAACTGAAATAATGAAATGCATGGAATTACATTCCGATCCTTAAAATATAACTATACATAATTATCATCATCATAATCATCATTTGGAATGATATAACTGTATGTAAATATATCACTACTTTGCTTCGGTGTCAACCTAAACCTCTTGAAGGACTTTTTGCTTCCATTTCATGCCTCTTCATATCTTTTAGACATTAGTAACAATGGTCCTAACATCATGTGCTTTAATAGGTGGCATTGATGAAGATTACAGAGTACAGAAATGGTAGAATTATTTGTTATTGTCACTCCTCAAACATAGTTGAATAAAGTATTGACATTCATACTGGAAATCTGTCAACGGCATTAGATCCCCCCTAGAATCCAGATCTTTAAGTGGACAGCCTTGAAGAAGAGGATCCTAGTGAGACATAATCTTAGGTGCAGAGGCGTGCTTCTGAAGAGGCTCCTTCAATTTGTCCTTTGTGCGAGGACGAAGAGGATACAATGGACCATTTTGTGATACCCTATCCCTCCCTCTCTTGAAGTCCCACATCGGTGGGAGAGAAAGGAGGGAGTGGGTTTATTACAAAGCCACCCATATGTAACTTAGTGTGAGGCCTTCCAACCCAGTGGATGGGTAGTGGAAACAAAACTTTGAGGGAGTGGCCCCTAAAGAGGACAATATCGCGCTGCGTACTCTGATACAGGTGAGGCCTTTTGGGCCAGGCCAGTGGGCCTGGGCCCAAATGCAAAACTGTGCGGGTTCGAGCTTGTGTGCGAGGCCCAAAGCGGACAATATCACACTGAGTCAAGCCCCAAGCCCTGTGTGTTCGGGTCGGGTCGTTACAAATGGTATCAGAGCGAGGTTCTATACTCGGATTGTGTGGGCTTTCCTCCTTCCTTGCAGTTGTTGAGCTGAGCTGGACCGGAACGAGCCGGGGACAGCTCGAGACTTTAGGGGGGGTGATTGTGATACCCTATCCCTCCCTCTCTTGAAGTCCCACATCGGTGGGAGAGAAAGGAGGGAGTGGGTTTATTAGAAAGCCACCCATGTGTAACTTAGTGTGAGGCCTTCCAGCCCAGTGGATGGGTAGTGGAAACAGAACCTTGAGGGAGTGGACCTTAACGAGGACAATATCGCGCTGCGTACTCTGATACCAGGTGAGGCCTTTTGGGCCAAGCCAGGTGGGCCTGGGCCCAAATGCAAAACTGTGGGGGTTCGAGCTTGTGTGCGAGGCCCAAAGCGGACAATATCACACTAAGTCAAGCCCTAAGCTCTGTGTGTTCGGGTCGGGTCGTTATACATTTGCTATGTAAGTGTCGATTCACGTGGTCTGTGTGGTACTCTTTCTTGAGGTTGTTTGGGTGCTCTTAGATTTTAGGAAGTGGAGTAAAGGATTTATTTGTGGCTTGGATGGGTGGGGGGAATTTAGAGGTAGACTTAGAGTGGAATGGAAAATGGTTCCATTCACCGTCTCGTGGGTAATCTGGAAAGAACGCAATGAGAGGATTTTTGACGGAAAGAGAGTGCTCCTTCAGATGTGTTTGAGAGGGCGAAATGACAGGTGATAGGTTGGTTGTCTATGTGTAAGGAGTTTTCAGGTCTAGCAGAGGATTTCTATTTGTCTTGGGAAGGTTGTATGAAAGGGGTCGGTAGAGGTCGAAGGTGTTCGGTTAAGTAGGTTGCGTCTCCCCTATGTTCATGTAAATTCAATGTAGATGGGGCAACAAGGGATAAGCCTGTTCCGGCAAATATAGGTGAAGTGTTACATGATGATAGAGGCTTTTTCTAAATCAGTAGGGATAATGGAGTCAAATGAGGCAGAACTGAGAGCAATAAAGAGAGCACTTCAGGTTTGGTCTAGGTTTAGGAGCAGTAACCTCATTATCGAAGGTGACTCGACCAATGCCATCTCCTGGGCCAGTAATAGGAAATCCTCCCGTGGAGGTTGGTATGTATTGCTAGGGACATTTGGAGGCTGTGCAGATTGGGAGGCATCACTTTCACTCACACACCCCATTATCGAAGGTGACTCGACCAATGCCATCTCCTGAGCTAGTAATAGGAAATATCCCCATGGAGGTTGGTATGTATTGCTAAGGACATTTGGAGGCTGTGCAGATTGAGAGGCATCACTTTTACTCACACCCCCCAATCAGCAAACAGTATAGCAAGACTTCTTGGCGAAAGTTGGTGTTCATAAGCAAAGACCAGCTTTGAAATTCTTTTCATCTCACCAACCTTGAGAGTTAGGGGAGCTGGGGTCCTCTTAGTAGTGGAGGATTGTTTAGTTGTATATATATATTTTTTTTTCTTGCTTTTTCTTGTCTCTCTTGTTTCTTTTCCTCCTTTGTCTTGATTCGGGTATCTCTCTCTTATACCTGTATCCTTCTCTTGTACTCTTTTCTCATTTTAATAGAATCAAGTCGGTAATATTTAAAAAAAAATACTGGAAATTTGTTAGGAAACCAGTAGTTCATTACAGGGTAGCACCAATAGATGAGAAGATGAGAGTGGTCGAATTAAGATAGGTTTAGACAACTGTGGCCTATCAGAAACAATCAATGCAAGGATTTGAAAGGATACAGGTGGCAGAGACAAGAAGACGGTGAAATGGAAGCATAGATAGATGGGAGATTGCTTACAAAGATGATGATTATGCCATTCCATACTGTTTTTTAGCACACTTAATTCATGGAAAGCAAAAGGTGGAAGAGTCTAGAAGGGGAAGACCTTTAAAGAGGGATAAAAGACATAATAGAATGTAGAGTGGCAAGGATATGATCCTTGGTAGGGTAGACTGAAAGTATAGAAATAGAGAAGCAGATTACAAGTGGATGGAAAATGGATAAATGATGATGACACCAATGACAGCAACGATGAAGACATTTCACATAGGCAATCCATCAGGACGTTTGCCTCACTGACTTGAGTTCGCCCAAAACTCAGCATAGTTTCATATGGTTCCCGAACAGAGCAGATATCATTCGGTAAGATTTTAGACAAAACTAGGGCTCCCACTACTAAAATAAACACACAAATACTCAATCCCCTCCTCATCCTCTCATTCATCAGTCACTAAAAAGTTAAGATCAAAATGCCCCAACAATTTCCAATGCTCTCTCCACTTCTCATCTTCCCCATCATATGTCAGATTTTTTCCTTTTAAAAAAATTCATTATCATTTTAGCTCCATTTCACACAAATGAAAAAGAAACCAAAAAGAAAGCTCCTCTATAAAATTTTGTCAATACCACTGTGTCCATTTCATATCTACACACCCCATCTATCATTTAGATCTAGGATTGCCAATGTTCTAGCCTGCCCTACATCAAATTGGTATCATAACCTGTTCCGCGTCAGTATCAAAGTGGTTTGTGTGCCTTCACATACATTAAGGAACCAATAAATTGGATTCACAATCAAGCACAAGCAAAGGAAATTAATTTGAATGTAAAATACATTGTTTGACATGGAGCATTGGACCTGTTGGGGAACAAAAAAAAAAATCAATCAACTTAATATGGAAAACCAAGATTTCAAACAAAGAAGGATAGTACCACAAAATACTAACAACTGTCAAATCTAACTATGAATATCAACCCGAGATAGATAGGGTAAATGGCTTTGATGATGGCAATGAACGATAGTGGCACAAAAAAACTAATCTAAATAATTGGCATAAAAATCTAGTAAAAAATTTCATGGACCAGTTTCAAGAAACATGACATTAGCAAGAAAAGAATGTGTATACATGTATTATGATAAGGTAATCACTTACTTGGCAAACATCCACAATCACCGAATCATTTCGAGCCTTGTGATTCCTCCAACATTCATCTGCAACTTCCTCATCAGGGCGACCATTTGCATCTTTAATTTCAATATATGGTTTTTCTTTGACACGATTCAAGTCTTCATGAAGTCCATCCAACAGAAAAGCAAGCAGTTCCTAATACAGAAAAGTTTAAAATGTAAAAATGTAGAATACTTGTTTTTTCTTTTGAAAGATAAAAATAAAGAATACTTCTAGAGAATGAGAAAACACCATAAGTTGAAATGGAAAAGAAACAGGCGACCAACATACAGATCCAAGTCCCTTTTTTCACCCCAAAATCATTTACAATCCCTTCACCAATTCAAAAGAAGCGGCAGCTACATTACAATAAACAGTTAATCTGCATATGGCACCACTAGGGGAAACAAGATGGTTTGAGTTTCCACTAGTATCAATCAACAAGTAACAATTTAATGTACACTTTAAAAATTAAAGAAAAAAGGATTGAATGCACCATATGATACCCAAAAAAAATCAAAATCCACATAGATCATGAGCGAGAAGCTGAGAAAGGGGGGCTGAACGCATGAAATCCAAGAGACTGATGCCTAGCAGTCTGATCCTTGAACCTCACAAATTGCATCAAATCAACGGTATAGACCCATACTATGACCTTTAGTTACCTCCCTCTCCCACCCCATCCCCCTTCTCCCAAATTAGTAATAATAATAAATAAACAAAAAATAGTAATTTAGTTCCCTCCCTCTCCCACTCCATCCCCCCTTCTCCCATAAAAATAAAAAATAAAAATAAACAAAGAAAACTAGTAACTTTAAATATGAAAAATACCACAACAAAATCAAATGGCTACAAAAGATCAAACCACTTCCACGTGATGTGGAATTTTTGCATGCACTATAACAATGGGAAATACCAGTAAGAAAACCCTCACATCATGAAACAAAGTTCTTATAAGAAAGGAAAAACTACCTTAAGACCTGACTAAAAATTCTCCAAAACAACCTTCTAAAATAAAAATATTCCAGAAGACGTAAGTTCCCTTTGATTTGGAACCATTTATTCATGTTATGCTGAAGTCAACTATATAAGATGATTACATCAATAGTGGGGCCCACGACCATCAACCTCCAGTATTCATGTCATGCTGAAGTCACCTATTTGAAGAACATTATGTCAACAAGAATTGGTATCTTTGGTTGACTCAAAGGTTTGTAGGTTTTTTTTTTTAAAAAAAAATAACCTTTGGATGGCCCAAGAGGTTTGTAGTTATTACTACCACTATTATTTTTATTAGAAAGAGGTTGTAATTATTGAAATGTTTTTCATCTAAATTATAAATGATAATTACTGACTGACATCAACATAAGCAAGCGACAAATTTATCATGAATCACAGCTTTCAAAAAAAAAAAAAATACTCCCTCCGTCCCATTTTAGTTGTCTTATTTTAAATATTTGTATTTTTTAAGGAACTTGAAACGTCAATTTCAACACACTTTATGCTACTCAAATATAAATGGGACAACTATTTTGGGACAATTCCAAAATCCATATGAGACAACTAAATTGGGACAGAGGGAGTATCATGAATCACATCACTCGTTATTTGGCAGGTCCAATTCAACATAAAACCCTGTATGAACAACATCAAAAAATTTGAGACATAAAATGTGGGAAGTTGCATGCTGAAATTTCTTTCCTCTTAAAAACATGGGAAGATTATTCTCCAGATCCAATATCTGCAAAGATACAACACCAAAAAACTGCAAATCCATAGTCCATAACAAAGTATTTTACCAAATGAAAAATCTAAGAGTGAACTAAAATATGTTCTAACTTGTATAATTTATCCACATGGCTATTTTACTACATCAAAAATACGTAATATAAGATGATGTTCTCCCTTAAGTTGAAGACTCAATTCACTTATTTCACCTATTTAATTGAAGATTAGGGCAACAAAATTTTCATATAAGCAAAATTCCAAGAGTATGCCTCTATGTTGACAATAGTATTAACTTTTTTATGGTAATATTGATTAGGAGAACAAACATGACTGGAATCCAAATATACGTGAGTGGCAATATTAACCTGAGAATCATGCTGATTATATCCACTGAATTGGGGAGCAAAACGAGCAAGCTTTTGCTTGAATGGACGGGGTGCAATTGGCATGTTCCCAGATGACCATAATTTCCTCAACAACTCTCCAAATGCTACTGCAAGCTCTCCCTGTGCACCACCAACAGAAAGTTAAAACTTCTAATTTTCAAAAACTACTACTTTAAGGTAAAATCCTAAACAAGCAAGAGAAATCATTGCAATTAACCCCATAAAATAATCAAATAAGAAAAAAAAAATGAAATGCAATGAGAACAGCCTTGTACCCTCAATCCCAATGGATTCAGTGTGTTGATCTCTTCACTGTAATCCTGCAAAAAGTACTCAACCAGATGTGGTGTATGCACTAAACACTGAATGGCACTGTTCATGAAGCAAGTGTTGCCCAGGTTCTGCAACCCTGTCAATCCCCCATCATAACTTTTTGCAACAGTGCTAAAGAGCTCATCTTCTTCTGTATCGCCTAGTGTTGAATTTAGAAATCCCCTCTGTATCAAATCAGGGCCATATCCAGTTGAGAAACCATTAGACAGGGAAGGGCCGCCTGCAATTGTTACGGATGATCTTGAAGGTTCTAAAGGTACCAAAGCTAAACCATTTCCCGTCGAGTCCATCCCAGCACCAGAGGGCCAAAAGCCATCAACTTCTACCTCCAAAAGAATCTGCAGAAACTCACATGGGTCATGTGGGGGAGAGAGAGTCAAAAGGTTCCCAAAGAAACAAATTAAGAAACAACACTGAAAACAAATAAAATCAAATATTCAAAAGAAAATTTGTAATAAAAAACTGAAAAGAATGTTTCAAAGCCCTTCTTGAAAGTGTTTTTAGTTTAGGAAAAGCATAGGCCCAGTTAGAAATATTTGGTAAAATTATAACCAGAACATACATCATGAATATTCACCAAGCCTCCACCCAAAAATTAACAAAACGCAATGAATACCTCAATAATCGACACAGCCAATGAGGTATTCCTCTAGAAAAGTTAGGGATCTTTCTAAAGATTGAACATCAGTCTGGCAATGAGAAAATTGAGAAATTATCAACACACACAATGCCACAAATCCAACATGTGACCAGAAAGGATATTACCATATTACTTCCATAGAAATGAGATTCTACTGTATTCATTCCCATAAAAGAATAGGCAAATCATTTACAACGCATTAGAAATGCCACAATCTAGAAGGAAACTATATATGCAGAATTCTTACATCCTGGTCCATCTGCATCTGAGCTTCTTCCAGTGTTCGGTCAAAATTATTTAATAACACATGTTTTTCCTTGTTGAAGTAATCCCAAATACGAATCTGTACAGAAATTAACAATAAATTGTCAATGGATGTATTATTCTGAATAAAGAACTTCAGACCACAAAGGAATCCAACTTGCCTTCCCCTGCTCCAGGTTGAGAGCTGTGCAAACTTTGTCATAAAGCTCATGAATGGAAGCCTGGAAATAAGTGTGTAAAAATCAAGTAATGACACGAGCACTTTGGAAACAAAAGAGGTAACATTACTTCTAATTCATGAAAAACTGCAGCCAGATCATAATGAGCTAAATGGCATGTTGATGGGATCCTCTACTCCATTCACCAAATTAAATGAAAGAGGTTTAGACAATTAGGCATCTGCCAGAATATAGCCCCCATTAGATGTTGCTATTTGTCAATCAATGCCTTGTAATTGCTAGTCACAAAACATAGTCATCAGATCAGTATCACTTGCAATAGCATCCTGAATATGTGAATGCTGAGAAAACTTGAAAGATAACAGTGAGTTCATGAAGATTACGTAGCCCTGCATGAAATATGGATAAAGATGCCTAATGCACAAGTGGCATTGCATATCAACAGTGGCTTGGATGGAATTTCCAAAAACTGAACTCTTCGTTAACTATGCGACTTAATGGAGATTAGGCCATAGGCCAGCTAGAGAAGGTTCCTTGGTGGTGAAAGCCTTAATTAGGATACTAACGGTGAGGGAAGGATAGGTGAGGCCTTCCAGAATGGGATTCGGATTTTGGTGGGGAAAGGAGATAGAGTTGCATTTTGGAAAGGCATCCGGATAGGGGAGAGACCCCTTATGGAATTGTTCCCTAGACTCTATAGAGTCACTCTGAATTGGCACACCCTAGTTAATGAATACTCTAACGAGATCAATGGTGTGCCAAAATGGTCCATCTCTTTCAGAAGGACCTTAAGGGATTTTGAAGAGGAACTCAACTGGACCATGGTAGGACTCCCAAGGGACATTCAGTTGTGACTTGAGGAGGAAGACAAGTGGATTTGGTCCAAGGATCCATTAGGGTCAGCGGGAAAATCTATTCTCAAAACAGCATATTCTTTAGACCTGAATCCCCCGCCCAAATGTAATTTCGCCTGGAACAATAAAACCCCCCCTAAGATTCAAATATTTGTGTTGGCGACTTTGAAAAGGAAGATTTCAGTGAGACATAATCTCAAGAGGAGAGGTGTCGTTCCAGAAGGAGCCTCGGAAGTGTGTCCACTATGTGGGGAAGAAGATGAGACAGTGGACCACGTGTTATGTAGATGCCAGTTCACAAGGGACGTTTGGCGTCGTTTCCTAAATCTATTTGGCTGCTTGTGGGTCTGGGGAGTGGCGTGGAGGTTGTCTCAGAGTGGTATGGGATGCCCTTTAGATGTAGATACAGGGTGGTGTGGAGACATGTTCCAATTGTGGTCCTTTGGACAGTTTGGAAGGAGAGGAATAAAAGAATTTTTTAAGTTAAAACGAGGCTTATAGGAGAAGTTTTTGAAAAGGCGAAGTGGCAGTTGATAAGATGGCTATCTGTTTGCAGGGAGTTTGTTGGTCTATCACCAGAAGACTTCTATCTGTCATGGGAAGGGTGTATGAGGGGGATTAGTAAGAATAGGAAACCTATGATGTGATGGTTAACACCACCACAAGGTTTGTGTAAATTCAACATGGATGGGGCAGCAAAAGGTACGCTTCGCCCGGCAGGGATAGGGAGAGTGATTCATGACGATAGGGGTAGGATGATATTAGCACTCATTGAGACTTCTGGGATTATGGAGTAAAATAAGGTGGAACTGAGAGCAATCAGAAGAGTCATTCAGATTTGGTCTAGGTTTGGGAATGGTAACCTCATTGTCGAAGGTGACTATTAATGTCATTTCCTGGGCTAGTAATAGGAAGGCCCACTGTGTGGAAATCGATAAACGTTGTTAGGGACATTAGTAGGTTGAGTATGCTAGGAGGAATCACCTTCGCACATATAGCTCCGTCAGCGAACAATGTGGCAAACTTCCTAGCGAAGGTTGGAGTAAAGAAACACAGACCGACAGTGGCGCTACTCTAATTTCAGGCAGGCTATTTTGGGTGTATGGGGTTATTTATTCTTATTGTTCTTATTCTTAACCTCTTTGTGTTCTTCTTGTAGCCTTGTATAACTCTCTAATACTAGGCACCTTCTTTTTTTGTACCCTCTTAGGCGAATTAATGAAGTTATTTGTCACTGTTTCAAAAAAATGTGAGTAGAAGACCAGAGACAACTACAATTGAGAGGTTACAAGTTGCAGGTACAAGGAGAGGTAGACCAGTGAAGACATGAAAAGAAGGGATAAAGAAATACATGATGGATAATGGCGGGACAGAACTATAGTTTATGATATAGTCAAATGGAGAAGTAGAACTTGAAAAACTAATCCCAAATAAATGGAATTGTGGATGCAATGATGATGATGATGATGACCATGACAAGTCTTCTCTTTATATCTAGAGTCCAAGCATTCATTTTCCAAACCCAACACATCAAGGATTCTTTACCAAATACAGAGGCTCATTGAGGTGGACAAAAGATCTCATGCAAAATGGAAAAAAGCAACAAATGTAGAATCCTGAAGTATTTTTGCCTTTGTTTCCAACTTGCCCATTTTCATTGAAAATGAAGTCGCTTTTTGACCCCAACTTTATTTTCTTAACTTTGTCTAATCTTTATTTTTATTGAAAAGTGTTTTTGCCCCCATCTCTTTTAAATAAAAATATACCTTTTTCTGTTCGTATGGTCCCTCATAAGAAAAATCTCTTTTAAGATTGGGTGGGAATGATTTTCTAACCCTTTATAAATTAGTAAATGTGGTCGGGTTGAGTTGATTGGTTTATTTATTTAGAGTCACTTTGAAAAAAAAATCAAGTTCAGGTTGACTCAAGCTCGGGCTAGGCCCATTTTTTTGCGTAAAATGTAATGCCTGAAATAAAATTTAGGTCCGGCTAGGCCCAATATATGCATGCCCAAGTCTGGCTCAAGAGCCCGAATCTGGGCAATAATTTATAAAATATAATTTTCTTTAATTTTTATTTTCCATAAATATAAAATTTGTAATATATTTTATATTTTAATAGAACAATTTACATAATTTATACCTTCGGGGCTTGAAATTGGGCTTGGGTCCTACAAATACAATTCAGTCTGGGCTTGGGTAGATCTAAAACCCAACCCAGACTGCCCAAGTTGCAGCCTAGTAGGAGAACATATTCAAGGGTGGATAAAGGCTCGCAAGAACCAATCCGAACCCAACCTATTGCAAAACATAACCTTTCAAACAATGGAAAAAAAAAAGACAAGAAAAATAAGCAAAATTTGAGAGGATTCCATCCCTAGACTCAAACATAAGAAAATTGCATGACATGGAAAGGTGATTCCAACACTATATTTTCATGAAAGTGTTTTTCAATAAAAACCTTATTTTCCATGCAAGATTAGAAACACGCAAACATGCCCCTCGCAATTATCAACTCCTTTATATTTGTGCCACTTCCTTCTTTAGGAGCCACACAATAAAAGAAGCACCCAACAGCCCACTTTGCTCAGCGCATTCCTATGGCATAGAAATCATAGACAATGGCAGGTATATTTTCCTTGATATCCTCCTAGAAGAAGAGGAAGAAGACCATAGAGAAACCATCAAGGCTCAAGCACTATCTCCCACATCCGAGATTGCACTTTCAACTTTGTCCTCTGAAAATGGTACACCAAGACATTGTTTGTTCATCTTACTCTAAAATATGGCATTCCATTCCAAAAGACTTTGAATTCAATTGGTACATTTCCTCTTTAATGCAATAGTACAAGAATCCTAGGAAAATCACATAAGACATATCCAATACAAGTATGTCCATCATATTCAGGAATCATGCCACATAGCTAATATTTTATAACCACCCTCTCTTTTAGATACTGCATAGTGCTCCCCAACTACACATCATGATCCTTTATCCATATGGCTCCAACCACAGATCCCCCATAGTTGAACATCATTAGGGACCAGAGGGAAGTGACACAACTGGCAACCCATCTGACACTGGATGAAGTTTAATGAATTATCAACACAGACAAGTTACCAGCCAAGGACCTCCATGCAAAACTACTTGTCATTCCACATCAATAAAATACTTTGTGTTCACTATATCTCTATCTGGCCACTCTACAAATTGAAAGCCCCACAAGGCACAAAAAGTAGATGAATCAAAGTTGGCTATTTAAATTTTGAGTAACGTCACAACCACCTTTTGTCTCAATAGGGTCTTTAAACATCACCCCACAATCAGAACCCCATAGGCATCAAATATTCCATCATATGAACGAAAGGAATCTATCGTTGAAAAAAATAAAGAAAGCAATATCAAATTGATCAATATACTATAAGCACACAATGAAATATCTACATAACTAGCAAAGAAAAATGCAACAATGTCTTGAAATTCCATTAAATTAGATATGAAAAGAATATTACAATGTCATGAAGCTAATATATTCTCGTTTTTTTTTTTGAAAGGTATATTCTCGTATTTATTTGTCGTACAACTAAACAGTACATATTACATAACACAAGAAAAAACAAATCTAACACCAAGAATGCAATGCTATTCTTTAAAGTAGTTTCTTATGATTGAAAAACAAAGATTGGGCAAAAAAACCCTAATAAAATATAGGAAGTACCTTTCTACTTATCCGTATAATAGACTTAGTTTTGTCCCTGGCATCAATTAGTTGAAGACTAAGAGGGTAAACCTCAATGCTAAAACTCTTGCGAGGAGAATCCTGGGAAATCATCTTTCTAGGTAACGGAGGTCCTCCTTTATACCTGCAAAGGATAATGCAATGTCAAGAAAACCCATGAATAAGAGAATGGTTCCAATACATAAATGAAGATACGTTCAAGTAGCAAACTTTATATGTATTGTCAATTTATCCTGGACTACACTTGTATATATCATCGTTCACCAACTAAAAAGGTTATGAAAACATGCATTTCTCTCCCTTTTTTTGCAACAAACAGCAAATGGAAATGGAAAAAAGAGACCCTTTGTAATGGAAAACCCCGGACATAACAACACTACATGAAGAACCTATCTTGAAAAGGGTCCATAAGCAAATTTCTTTTAAAGAAGGAACTAGGTCAAAGAAGCTATTACCATTCAATAAGCTTTTCCCAGACTTCTTGAGGAACCAAAACATAATCATGCACTTCCTCCAATGTCCTACGAAGATCACATTCACTACCATCAGCATCTAATCCACCCATCACTAGATCACTATTATCAATCTGTCCAGGTCTTTGTTGAATCTTTAGAGTTCCATTGGAATGTTGAGAAGTTGAGGAACACTCATTAACTGAATTATCATTTTCATCTTGCCCGACATATTTCTTCCAATCCCTCCACCACCTGGGAGAGAAATGATTAAAATAGCTAGAAGTGTCAACAAGATTGTCAAGGATTATGTTCTGTATAAGAGGGGAAGAGAACTACAACAAAAATAGCAACAGTACCTTCATTGATAAAACATTTCATCATACAATTCCCAACAAAATGCAAGGCAAAGTAATTTCAGTTACCTCGAAACAATAAGTAAAATATATTGAACAAAAGCTATATATTGGCAGAAAAAAATAGCCACAAAAAATAAGATATTCCATGCATCTGGATGCAGCTGTGCTCTGAATCACATGCAGTTACAAAATGGCGCAGACATGATAAGTATCCATTCCAATATACAGCTAAGGCTACACATAAATAAGTGACGACATATAGTGGCATAGCAGAGCCATGCCCAACACAAAAATCTATCATTTTGGAGAAGCAATTTGCCATTATGCCAAGTAGATTAACAATATAAGTTACTTTTCTATTGAAACAAGTTGTAGAAAAGATTAGAGAGTGTGAATTTTAAAAATTGTTTTTGTCAATTCAGAGTAAGCCTACAATAGGACACCTAGGGAACTAATTTGGCAAATGTTGATGACAAAATGCATCCCAAATTGACAAGCCAGGGTAATAAACCAAGTAAAACCTAAACTTCTTCACTGGTTTGTGGAATCCTGGGCATCTTGAATCTAATCTTAGGATACTTGGAAACCATAATCTTGATTTGTGATTAGTTCTAGGGTTTAACATGCTTGCATAAGGATCTCTTTAGATATTTTGATTATTGTGAAGTTATTTGCATAGATCTTATTTTAATCATTGAATATGAAATATAATCTTCTTAAATCAGTGTTCCCATAGCATACTTTAAGTATCAGAATAAGCAATGAGTTTCAAGGGGTGTGTTGGATGCACAATATGTAAGCCACGACCAAGAGAACCCTTGAGATAGCAGAGGATGCGCTTAACAACCTCTAAATGAGGTGTACGAGGCTGACTTATGAACTGAGAGGTGATATGAACTGCATAAGCAATGTCGGGTCGGGTGAGCATGAGATACTGAAGTGCACGAACAAGATGTTGATACTCAAAGGGATCCGAGAGTAAATCACCAACAGTAGAAGATAACTGAGTCTTAGTATCAACAGGCGTTGAATAGGGTTTACAATCAAATAATTGACAGCGGCAAAGAATGTCCAGTGTATATTTGTTTTGGGACAAATGTAACCCCTGAGATAGATGAGTCACTTCGAGGCCCAAAAAGTACTGAAGTACGCCAAGATCCTTGATTTCAAACTCAATACCTATGCGGACAATGAAGGAACGAAAGAGAGACGGAGTATTGCCAGTGAGAACAATATCATCAACATTGAGCAATAGAACCATAACCGTGAGGCCCATCGAAAAATAAACATGGAGTTGTCAGCTTTGCTTTGAAGAAAGCCATAAGAGAGGAAGAAGGAGATGAAGCGCTGAAACCAGGCCCGGGACTCTTGCTTCGAGCAATAGATGGCTTTATGGAGTTTACAAACATGATGAGGATGACGTGGGTCAATAAAACATGGTTGTTGAGTCATGTAAACATCTTCAGTAAGAGATACAAGAAAAAAAGAATTCTTGACATCCAACAGACGTATGGGCCAAGCAAATGTAACAACAAGATTGTGAATTGTCCAAATAGTGGTAGGCTTGACAACAGGGTTGAAGGTCTCATCGTAGTCAATGCCTGCTTGTTGATGAAAGCATTTAGCAACAAAACGCGTTTTGGGCGCTCAATGCTTCCATCAGAGTGACATTTGATCTTAAAAACTCATTTGCATCCAACAATGTTGAGATGCGATGGTGGTGGAACAAGAGACCAAGTGTGTTGTCGTAGAAGAGCATTAAATTTATTATTCATGACCTGACGCCATTCTGTAAACCAAACAGCTTTGGTGTAGCAGGTGAGTTCAATGCAAGAGGAAGAGACCATATAAGCAAAGGCATGTGGCAGGGGATGTTGACTAGCAAAGGCAACTCAGCTCACTTGTTGGGCTTGAAAATACCATCCTTAGCACGGGTCACCATAAGATGAACATTGGCAGGCGCAGGAGGATCCAAGGAAGAAGGCTGAGCGTCTGCTGGAGATGGTGATGTACGAGGTGGCAACTCTGTTGCTGCTGCTGCAGATTGTGATGCAGGAGAAGACGGTGGTGCATGTGCCGATTGAGTGATGAGCAGGATGAAGACCATGTAAGAAGAAGGTGGTGCACCAACTATCAAGGGGCCTGATGCACAAGGGAAGACTGCTTCATTGAAGAAAACATGTCGAGAGATGTAGATCCGGCCAGTGGATGGATGAAGACACCTGTAGCCTTTTTGTCGAGTGTTGTAACCCAAAAAAATGCATTCAACAAAGCTTGGTTACAGTTTGTTAGTAACATAATCTCCAAGATAAAGGTAGTAGGCACAACCAAACGTACGGAGGGAGAGACAGTCTAGTGTGAGGTTAAATAGTTTCTGAAATGGCGAGAATCAATCGAGAACGGGGATAGAGAGTCAGTTGATGAGGTACACAACTGTATAGAGGGCTTCAACCCATAGGATGTGGGGAAGGTGAGACGCAGTGAACAAGGAACGGCCCATTTCTAATATATGATGATGTTTGTGTTCTCGCAAGACCATTTTGTTGTGAAGTATTTGGACAGGATAAACTGTGATGAATCCCTTTTTGCGCACACAGATGATTAAATGAGTGATTATCATATTGTTTACCTCCATCACTCCGAAATTGTTTAATGGAAGTAGATAAATGATTTTCAACAAATGCAAGAAAATCAGTCAGCGAACTCAGTGGCAGATGAACTAACTCGTAAGGGAGTGTCTTTATCTTCAGAAATCATAACAAGATTCATGTAATGTGGGAGGGTTTTATTTGAATTATTTTGCGTTCAGTGGTTTACTTCTAACCCACTTCCACTCTTGTTTATTTATTTTTTTCATTTCTTAATACAGTTACCTTTAAAAAAAACAAATGCAAGAAAATTGAAAAAATGAGAAAAGACTTCTCATTTATTGCACTTAAGAAAAATCTAAGAGTATTTAGTGTAGTCATCAGTAAACAAGATATAATAACGAAAACCAGAAACAAAAGAAATAGGAGACATCCAAACATCAGAATGAACTAAATGAAATGGGGCATCAGTATTATTTTCATTAATTGAAAAGGGAAGTCGTACAGACTTTCCTAATGCACAATGGCTACAAAAATTAGAATGAGAAAAGGAAAAAGAATGTCTTAAACTCTTATTCAAAGCAAGAACTTGCAGAACTTTATGTGAAGGATGACCAAGGCGCTGGTGCCAAAGGGACGCCAAAGAGCAAGAGGACATGTGAGCGAAGGCAGCAAGATGATTCGACCAGCAAGGAAGCATGCAGCCAGAGGCAGATGAGGGTAAATTTGGCGCTTGAGAAAACAAGTTACTGGTTAGATCTGCTGAAGAATTAGTTTTGCAAGCAGCAAGGAAGGTAACGAGTGACAATGTCCTCGCAGGTAATCAGCGTCACAGATCTGAAGCATGAAGCAAGGAGGAGAGCAGCTTGAGATATGTGCAAACGCCCAAGATGATGAAGGTACCGCGTGCGGGTGCTCAGGGAGACGAGCAGCAAGAGACGATTCCGACAGCAATGACGAACGAAAGACGGTGAGGTTGCAAGCAAGCAGATGGATCAGCAACCAAGTAGAAGGAGCGAAGCAGAGGGTCAAGGAGTTGCTGAAGGGACCACGATAGGGAGTGAATGAGAGATGGAGAAGAAAGATGGGGAGGCAATCCTGGGATTTGAGAAGAAGAAAAGGGGAAAGGATCGGTGGAAGGTGGATTAGGAAGGGAGGGCAGACTGTTGCAGGGAGGGGAAGAGAGTTGTCTGGGAGGAGAGAAGAAGGCACTCAAGGACGGGAGGGAAAGAGTGGGATTTTTATTTTTTTTGGTTGGTTCAAGTCCTCTAGCTCGATTCTATGTGGAATTTGGGGAAATGGCTTGGAGCCTTTCTCATTAAGAACAGTAAATATAGAAAATACAAGCCTCAAAAGTGAGAAAAGAATCAATCAATAAAGCAATATACAATCCCATGATTGGGGAAACTGATAACTAAAGGAATACACATTTATAGAAAGTCAATTGGTTGAAGAGTTTCCTTTAATACTACATTTTCATATGGAAAGCAAAACTTTCATCTATTAGTACTTTTGGTCACATCAAACAAGTCATCACCCCCTAAGCATAATACAGTAATGTGGCTTAGGAGGAAATCTATTCTAAATTTCCTTGTACCATTATTCTTATCTTAAATAACACAAAAGTAAAGAACAAACATGAAACAACTTCCAACATATCACAAGCAAGCATAAAATAACAATGTTCGCCCAATAGTAGAAGAATATTTCAAATTTGGCGATCCTGCAATATGTTGTAAGGACCATGGAATTGAATGTCAGGCAACCAAGAAACTACAAGTAGATGAAGTAATAATGATGGAAATGTGCATACTGTGGTGATGTTTTCAGTAACAAGAAACATAGGATAAAAAAATGGAGGAAGCCTATGGCTCTGTTAGAATACATGGAAAAGAAAGTACTTTCCTGGAAAATGATCATTTTTTTAGCAGAAAAGGTTAAAAGAATTTTTTCCCCTAAAACTACTTACCTTCCCTTGCATCCAATCAGAGCCCAAAGGCCGCCCCAGTAGAGAATTTTCTTTTAAGTTGTTTGGGCACATATGCAGAAGACAGAAAACAATCCGAGTCCAGAGATCCACAAGGTTACAATAATGACAAAATACATCATATATTACTAAACCCGACCAAAAACAATAAAGTATCAAAACCACCGATTTGTTTGGATGCATGGAATGAAAGTACTTCCTTGAAAAACAATCATTTTCAAAAAATAATAATAGAATTTGGTTAAACATTTTTCCGGTTAAATAACGAGCATTTTTTAGGGGTTAGTACTTCTCCTTTCCATGAACCCAAATTCCAAAGAAACCTAAGAAGCAATGTAGATATGATTAGAAACCTGCATACTCAGTGAAAACCAAAAAAGGAACAAGAATTCAAACGAAGATCAAGACAAAAACTAAATAACAAATCTCTTACTTGTTCGAAAGAACATAGTACAAATTCCCTTCTTTCAAATTAGATTCCGCAGCTTCCTTCAATTGCTGGATTATCCGTCTCTCTTCCTCGGGGGTGCTGGGCAAGCAGCTCTCCCCATTTTCTATCGCGAAATCCGATTCCGGAATCGCCATCCTCGATCCAGAGCCAGTGTATCGGAAGCCGAAATTCAATTTCAACTTAAGGCAGATGGCGGTCGTGTTTAGCTTGGGGAGACGAAGAGATCCAGAAATCCTTGGGAAACAATATGAGGAAAAGGAGCGGATTCTAGACCCACGTCGTTGGGAGATCCAAAGGTTTAGAAAACGAGAATCCGTCGAAAAGATAGAAATTGAAGCCAAGTGATAGATTTCTTCGTCTCTCGGGAATTCTAGATTTCTTCGTCTTTTCATCTGACTCGGACTCTCGATCTCGATCGATTAAGGAGGAAATTAATTTCGGGCCGATAAAAAGAATACGTAATTCATTTCTTCGAATACTTATAATTTTCAAAATTAGAATTAAGAATAAAGAATAATTTATTTTAGTGTTTTCAAGCAATGTTAATGTTCGAACTTCGAACCTATTCCCTGGGGTGTTTTGTGCATGCCATTGCATAGAAGAATTTGCAAAAGGAATTCTATTTTAATTTAACATTCAAAAAGGACAACATAAGTAAATGTAATTCAAAGAGATATCTGTTTAAAAAATTATAAAATTTTTTATTTATGTAGTGAGGAAACTCATGAGAATCGATTAAGGAGGATGGAGTAAGGAAAATGGTTTCAATAAATGATTAGAAGTCAGTATTAACCTTTAATAATTACAATTCTATGATTTATTTAATGAAATAGCATAAATTGATAGATGTTCTTACTTAATAATATGTTCCAATGATTATTTTTAAGGTCATTTTTCTTATTTATTCTCCTTAAACTCATTCTCCATCAACTAACTCATATAATAATATATGACATGTCTACGAATTTAACTATCTAATCTTATCAAAATAAAAGTAGGAGTTTAGATTAGTCACAATAAATAAAAAAAGTTCCAAAACAAAATTGTTAATATAATTGAAGTCATCTATTATGTAACTTTGAATGCAATTAGACAACTAACAATATTTAATAAAATAAATTTGTATTTAACGAATCATCTAGGTATTCAAGCTCTTTTAACAATACATTTAAATGCATCCAAATGTTGGGAGAGTAATTTTATGGTAGATTCATTTCCAAAGGGCGTTGAGAGACTTCGAATATGTTGGTCTAGAACCGTTAAAGACCTTGCTACAAGAATTCCTAATAGAGAATGGACAGGTGCTTCCTTGAGAGAGTTTACAGTGAAAGAGGTAATGAAGTTGGCAACCCTTGACCCTAGTACACAAAGTGTACCTTCAAGTAATGTTTGGATCGGGTCCACTCCTCCTAGAGTCCAAACATTTGTACTGTACGCTGTAAAAAGAAATCTCTTTTCTAAAATGGAGCTTTTTAGGAGAGGAGTACTAAGATCAAGTGAGGACCTTCATTTTATGTTGTGTGTTAGCAGAGACAAGGTTGTAGATCACCATTTCGGAATATGCATGGTCACAAGATGCCTATGGAATTATTTCGCAAACTTAATGAGGGTATTGTGAGTTTTTGATAGTTCGTGTGAGGGGGGTGGTCAGTGGTTGGTTGTTGCCGGAGCTTGGATCAAAGTTGAAGAAAGCATGGTATATAGTTTGAGAGCAAATCATTAGATTCCAGCTTCAAAACGCATGCCAGCGAGGAGAGGGAGATTGTTAGAAAAGCTAGATGGAGATTATGCACTTGACTTTTGGTGGGCCAGATTTTTAAGAGATATAGAATGTTGCACTTTATGGTCTTCAAGGGAGGGGTGTAGAGAAGTACACTTCGGAAAAGTAGAATCTTGGAACCAATGATCCCCACTCTGGGGACCCATAAGTTTAACATTGATAGAGTTTCTTTAGGCAAGCCAAGTCCAACAAGCATAGGTGGCGTTTTACATGACTCGTGTGTTAGGTCCCATATGATTTTCTCAAAGTCAATAGGGTGTAGAGACTCTAATGAGGTTGAACTCCTAGCAATTAGAAAGGCTTTGACAATGTGGAGGTCCTTTGGTCAAAGGTAAAATCTTCTAGAGAATTAAACTTAACTGTAACCAACGAGATGAGAGGGAAGTGGTAGAATATAGACAAGCCGAGTTTTGTATGTTGAAGAGTCCCGCTTTGTCTTAAGGGACTATTCTATATAACAATTCAAATCTGCAATGATCTATAGAGCTGAGTGTTGTCAATGAAGAAAAAATTCAAAATTAGGGTGATGGAGATGCGCATGCTAGATTGGATTAGTGGTTTAAGACTGAAAGATAAAATTAGAAACAACCGTGTTAAAAATAATTTAAAAATAGCTTCAATAGAGGATAAATTAAAAAAAAAAACTCATTTAAGATGGTTTGGACATATGATAAAGCAGAGTCAACTCTAATACATAAAATCAAGTTACAAGTATGAAGAGGGATAGACAAATGAAAATTGAAAAGAATGGATAAAGAAAAACATAATAAATAATAAAATAATAGATCATTTGATTTATAATAAAGTTAAATGAAGAAGTAGAGCTTAAAAGAAAGACCCAAAATAGATGACATGGTAGCTATGATAGTGATGGTGAGGATGAGTATTGTCTCACCTGGGCAATGAGTTAGGTTAGCTCAGATTCGAATTGTCTCTTATTTGGTTGAGGTTTATTCCAAATCTTATTAAATAAATTTAGTTTATTCAAGTCTATTTCATGTTTAAATTGTTGAATTTAGATGGGATTATCCAATTACTTGAATATGATTAAATTTATTGCATAAAGACAATAATAATAGAGAATTAAATTTACTCACTTATTAAACATAAGATTTTGCCAAGTATATGCCTAGGGGATCATGATTTACAAAATACAAATACAATAACCTGTCAGGATTTCTAGACATTCCGCTGCTTCAGACACAAATTCAAACCACTTCAAAGTTGGAACCACATCCAAAGGCACCGACTGACATAGCATAAACATCTTTTACATGCCTCTTCAGTTGAGAGCGCACAGCAAACATCGAAATGGTTACAATGATTGTTGTCTTCTTCTGACCTTTTAAATCACTAAAGCAAGCTATGCTAAAAAAAATTCCTATAAATGATCCTGAAAATATAATTTACATATACATTAGTATAACACTTTCCCCCATAAATTATTAACCCCCCATAATAATATTACAGTCCCCACTGATTCCCACGAGCAAACACCACGACGACAGTCAACCTTAACGAAATTGAATAGTCGAACACCTCCATTCATTATAAACAGCACCAGGACTCCAGATGTTCTCAAACTGCTTGGTGACTCCCAATTTTCATGAGGCAGGCTTTGAAGTCGTCTGACTTAATCATAAATTACAATAAGATTTGCTTGCAAAAATGGCCATCCATGTTTCTTCCCACCATTACCCAAAAAGCCCACTTCATTATCTGAGTTTTGCAGCTTTGCAGGAGAAACTGAACCCTAGATCACATTCCAGTCTCATCTGAGCTAGAAGAAGAGGCATCGCCTGGTCTAGCTCCCACATTCTCATCCTCACTGAAGATGCTTTCACCACCATCACTTGAATAGGCCCCAAAATCATCATCACTGGTTGCATCTGCCTTCTGCCTCTTCCTGACGTCTTTCAATGCTCTGCCTTGCAATTGCAGTCTTCTTCGCTTCCTGGTGTTGCGCTTACCTTTGGGAAATTCCTCGCGGTGAGACTCAACAATCTTTCCTCCAATCTGTTTCAAGGGTACATACTTTGCATCTTCATTCTCCGATTCAATCAGAGATGAATCAACCTCAAGCTTGCGCCTCTTCCTGCTCAAATTGGTCTGCAAAATAATTATTTCAGTTCCAATATGGCAAACATTATAAAAGCTAAAAATTCATAGCAACACCTCTGAGAGAAACATCAGAGATCTGAAAAAAGTGATAATGAGCATTTGCTTTTACTTTAGATTGGGCACTGAAAAAGGAAACCAGCTCCAGGTTTATAGATGTTTAGCTACATTGTTACTCTGTCAATCCATCCTCTCAACAAGCTTAGAGCAGCTCTGGGGATGAGGTACCCATTATCAATGGGAGACTGCACATTATCATGGACCGAACCCTACATGCTTAGCAAGATGAATAGAGGGCTTCACAGATCATATAATTCAAGAGAAACTCCTCCATCCAATCATTATAACTACATGACATGGCCATGAAAAATAACAACTCATGGCAATCAAATTTACAAAATCTAAAATCACAAGGCTAAAATGATAAAATAATGTTTAAATTTTACTAGCTCATTGTCATTGTCATTTTCTACACATCCCATCCAAAAAAACATGGTGCTCCCTCTCCCTGGTCCCCTCCCCAGCAGGCAAAAGGAAGTTAAATTTAGATGGTAGCAGTATGAAATATATTGGCAAAGCTGGTTATAGGGTTTTAATGAGAGACGAGATTTTTTCTGCTCTGTTGGAGTTTGCTGGTCCTCTTCCATTCTGTCATGCAAATATCGCAGAGCTCCAGGCTATGTGGGTTGGCATTCAAGAATCAAAAAGGATTGGAGAGGAAGGGGACCATATCGAAGGCTATTCTTCCACGGTGATTCTAGACATGATAGAAGAGATCAACGAGATTATTCTCTCCAAAGGCACTCTATAGGCATGACCTCCAATCTGCCAATGCAAAAGCAGATTTATTGGTGAAAGAAGGTGTGGGTTGTTGTCCAGAAGGGTGATTTTGTTGTAGTTTGTTGTGTTTCCTGGAAGAAACCTTTGGTTGCTTTTCAGGTCTGGTTGGGGGTGTAAGCATCTTTACCAAGATTTAATTATCGAGAAAGAATATAACCCAGAAAAAAATTTATTGCGCCAAGGTGGATCTGAACCAGCGTAATCATATCAACAACGAATTTACAGTCCATTCCCATTAACGGCTAGGGCATTGACCCAGGAAGAATCAATTCTGAACTTACTGACAATCCATAATCAACTTCCATTTGTCCTACCCCCAAGAGAAGTTGAATTCCCGCTCCCTCCTTGTAAGAAAGATGTCCCGAACCACTAGATGATAGGGGCATACCTGCCTGATTAAGGTATCTTTTGCACACACTTTTCACGTAAAAAGTACCATATTTGAACAGAATAAAATTAATAAAAATGTAATTAGTTCTCCTGTCTGCATTACCTTGGGCCCACGATCCACAAGCTGAGCCCATTCACTGCGGTTCCTCAGACAATCAAGAACAGCTTGTGAGTGAGTGGAATATGCATATCGCTCACCATTATGCTTTCTCAAGTTACGCCAATGCTGCCAGAAGAAGGAAAGAAAGTTAAGTGGAGAAAAGAAAAAAAACTAGACAAAAGGCTTTCATCTGATAAATAGAAGCAACCATACAGGAAGGACTGCATTGCAAAGCTCTTCATATGTCATTCGCTTGCCTTTACTCAGTATCTCATCAATCAGACCTGCAAATGAGACAACAAATTCAAAGCTAAATAATATCAATAGGAGAAAACAAAAATTAGGAACCACACATGGATTGCAGTCAAAAGATGAAAATGAAAACTGTACAAGATCTACCTGGTAAAGTACGAGCCGATCCAGTAACCCCACCTGCATCATCATCTGAGATATCCCTGGGTGAGCTACGTATGGATGACAAAGTCTGATCATTAGCCTCTGCAGAGGAAGAAGGGCCACTATTTGAAAAAGTTATAGGCGTGAGGAGGATGCTTTTCTTGTTAGAAGCTATGGCATCAGGAGATTTGTTGCCTGAATCCTTCTTGGTCAAACCATCTGTTGCTAAGACTGATTCTTGTCGTCTGTGATCAGGGGAGGATGACAATAGGTTCAACCTTTTAGTTTCATCAGTCAGCTCATGAGCATTACGGGTGTTATCTTTGCATGCATCTTCTTTGTTCTTTCTCCTTGAAACCTAGCAAATGAATCGAGGTGGATAAGTTATGATGTAACGAAAACTCTAAAGAAGGGGCAGAAAAGGTGCTCCAGAGTCCAATTACAGAAGGGATGTGACGTACTAGGTTATCTCAATTCTCAAGTATCTTGTACATAGACTTAAAGAACAAATGGTCTCTTTACCATAATATGATCTTTTCCTCCAGAACTAGATGTGCGTTTAGCCAGCATGCTTGTAGCCGTTGGAGAAGACAGCTGACCCATGCAACCAGTCTGGCGCACACGTGGAACACGAGGAACTCTAGGAGAACTGTTAAGTTCTTGGTGCAAAAGTAATGCAAGCTGCAGAAACAGGGAATAAGTAAGATATAACAAAACTAATGTACTACTAGGGCATAGGCACTTATGGCTGATGATTTTCCGAATGATTTAACAAAACTGCAAACTTTATAGATAACTTGAAAAAACCCTTCCCAGGAACCAGCCTAAACAGCAAGATTAATCCTAAAAAAACACAAGCAAACACACTTGTCCTGATCTCACCTCTTCATCACTCAATGCAGCCGTGTTAACAGGCACTGGAGGATGCATTAAAGGGGACTGGCTGGACAACACCTTAGATGATAGCTGGGAACTGGATTGATTTATCTTTTCACTTTTCTGAATTGAGCTTGGAGTAGCAGACTTGTTTTGTGAAGCAACTTCAGCTTGTGACTGACCAGAAACCTCTCCAGAGCCTGAAATAGTTGCAACATTCTGTATAACCGACGACTTAGATGGACATGGCACCTGCTCCTTTGTATCTGACAATGTATGCTTCAAAGAGGAAGAATTAGAAGTCCTGCTCCCATGAGAGGATTTTGAGCTAAATTTTGCAGGGCTCTTTGGACGGTCTTTAACTGGAGCTCTTGGCACCTCTTGTGTACTTTCATCCTTTAATGCATCAAGCACTGCAGTTTCTTTCTTACGTTCAGTGGAGGATTTCACCTTCACTCGTTGCTTGCTTACAGGGGTAGGTTTTACAGATGCTGTGCTTGATGCAGAAGTTCCAATTGCTTTATAACTACCTGACACAGATGATTTGGAAAAAACAATGGTGGATGAAGAAGAAGATTTCCCCATGCCTACAACCAGTTTCCGTAAACTGGGGGCAGGAAGGCTTGGATTTGAGCCCCCTAATTTTGATGCATCTTCAATGTATTCAGTGTGCATGGGTTTCAAATCACTTTCCTGCACTGTCAATTGGCCTGCTGATTCTTGTTCACAGCAATGAAGGTCATCAGATATAGAAGTGGGTCCCTCTGTAATTGTGTTGGTGTCACAATGTCTTGCTGATTCCATTGGCCTCAAAGAATCCTGAGAAATGTGCTCTGCAGATTGCAAGTTGCCTGTGTCATGAACCTCAAGATCCTCGGATATTTGCTCATCAGACTTTGCAAAATGTTGCGGTGAGTTACTAATAAGGTCCAGCTTTCCATCAGCAGCAGAAGATATGAACTCTGAACTCCCTGATGCTTGGCGATCATCCAGTTCTATTTTTATTTTAGCACTAGTTTGTACCGAGCTCAGAGAGGCAATGCCATTTGAGTCTGGAAGCATGAAATTGCTACAAACATCTTGAGCAGTACTCCTTTGATCTCCATTGGGAAGCTTTGATTTATTGGAATCCATTACAATACCAGATGAATCTCCAGTTAAATTCCCCATATCATGGCTCTCATTTTTAAGATGATTTGAAGTTTTTGAACCATCAATGGGTGTGCTAACATCCTAATAAAATAAGAAGAAATGGTTATTTTTCTAGGTGGATACACTTAAACATAAAAAACGGAACTTAAAGAATTTGGCAGTGTCATCACCACCATCATGTTAAAAAACTAAACTAGGTCCATTCTCAAACAAAGATTACAATATCCGTGAATTAGAAAGTAACTGCAATTCCTTGAGGTTCATGAGAGTTGTCTGGCAGGCAGGCCAAAGCACAAGCATAGAAGGAAACATATAAAGAAAAAGAAGAAAAAAACTTCTAGGATTAGACTAGAGGTCTTAGGTTCAACTCCTCCAGAGCTTACTTGATACATGAGGCTTGCGGGTGGTCTCATGTATCTGTGGGATCAGTCTCACCTCCAATGCGGGTGGGGACAACCCATGTTATCAGCCACATACAATATAATATGATCTATTCATAGTTGTCAAGACTCTTGTCTCTTAAATGTAACAAGTCTTGTTACTGTATGCACATATACTCTCTTACCGTCTGCCAACCCTATGTTGGGCCAACTTTGCCCTAACATGGTGGATCTAGGAACACCTATGCTTAAATACATGGCCTTGGTTAGATCAATGAAGACTGCTAAGTATGGGGCCTATCTGGTCATCCTAATCCTTGACCAGATGTTTCAAAGGGTTTTCCCAATGATTGACAGGATAATAAAATTAACAGAGGGTTGGCACTCACAAGGTGGGACCCGCCCTCTCAATTTGCTCCTGAGAGTATTAGAGAATAGAAAATCAAACTGTTGAAAGGATTTCACCTTCATTAATAATATCAAGTCCGTTTACATTGTTCAGATATAACATGTTAGTGACGTCTTATTTTAGATAGGACGATAGGTCACATCATGATTCTTCACATATAAGCAGGCCCAATGTGGGGCTTCCAAATGATATGTGACACTGGATGCGAGATGTTGGGGTCTTCTACATGGGTTTTTATTCCCCCTCCCACCTTTCTTTTTTTGAGAGAGGGGGGACAAAATGGTTAAACATTTTTTTTTTTTGAAAATTAAAATGATTCAACATTGATGGTATTGATTTCTAATAATCCATTGGACCCTTTCAAAATGTCAAACATTGCATGGCTCCATTAGAATTTGAGACATTCATGTTTTTATTGTCACTAATATGCAATGTGCAAAGTGAAACATAAAAAGAAAGTTTACCTCCTCTTTTACAGAAACTCTAGCAGTTACGTTTGTTTCCATTGACATTTTAGGAGCATCGGCCCTTGGAGAAATTCCATTCTTGATAGAAGCCTGTTGGTCAATGTTTTCTACTTTTATTAGTGTGACCAATGAAGAGTTACGTTCATGACCTCCATCACATGAGCCACCTACAAAAGCCTTAGCAAATGCCGTGGACTTAGTCTCAGTATCATTAATAGACGCTTCCTGATGGCCATCACAGTTAGGCTCTGCAAGTATTGTTCCCCTCCTATCTTCACTCTGCATATCCTGGTAGTCGGAACTAATCCCAACCATGATATCCCGGTCCTCATGGGAATCCACCTTACGAGCATCACTAGCAAGTGTAGAACCTAATGGAGTATGTAAATGAAATATTAACCCTTTTTTTTTTGTAAACCAACATGTTTTCAAAGCAATGTTTGGATCTATACAAAATGCAAGGAACTGAAAGATTATTTATGCATTCAGGATGACAAGAAAGGCAGAAATGACAATGGGTGAAATACTAAGATGTTTATTTTATTCCTTTTTTTTTTTGTGATACAAACATAATTGGACCCTGAACATCTTATGTGAGAGAGAGAGAGGAATTCACACACACTCCCTAACATTTACTCCAATTGTAGTACATTACCTTTAAAAAAAACATTTTCTCCAATTGTAGAGAAGCCATTGCAAAATGTAACTCTTTCATCACAGTTGCAAATTACCTTTCTCGACATATAAATAACCAAAATGCCCACTACCAAACAAAGTTGCAATGGCAAAACACACTTGGCAGTATTTTCTTTCAAAATATCCAATCAAAAGTAGATGGTCTGATGTGTTTGGGTGAAATATGTAGAGAACTACATAAATAGGGAGTGGGTGAAGTTCCATTTTGATCCAATCATCCTAACTTCATAAATTTGTCCTTTGAAAAATTAACCTTAGTAAACTTTTCACTTTTCAAAAAAAATTAACCTTAGTAATCGATGTAATTTTTGAAAGCCCATCTCATGGCAACAAAATGAATGGATGAGGGAAGCAACTTCACCCACCTCCAGTTCATTTGAACATTAAAGGACATTTTAGACATTTGGTCTAGAGAGGGAGGTCTGCACAATTTATATAAGCTTACATTTTTTGTAATTGTTGAAAACATGGGGATAATAAGTGCATCCGAGGAAAAAATGTGGGGGCTTTGGCTCTTTGCAAATTATCATCACCCCATCATGAGCTAGAACCTCATCTATCTGGGGTCTTTGCAAATTAGCCAATTAGAAATAAACATAATAATTTGAACTCTAAATTCAATAATATCCAGAATGCATGATAGGGATAACAATATGTGAATGTGAACTTTGAATCCAATGATATCCTAAATGCATAATAGGGATAACAATCCATCCTGTTGAAATCAAACTAGTCACTATTTTGGATATGTTGTAGATCCAAATGCTCCCTCAAACTTAAAATTGAATGTACATAGCAAAGTTTAGAAACTAGAAGAAATGATCACCTAACTTGAGCCGGCTTGACTCAATTGGATTTAAAGTCGAGTCAGTAACTTTTACCAAGTTCTACAAAAGAAAGAGGAGGAAGAGGGAGGGAGGAGGGAACCGCACTACTAATTAGACCATTTCTTGTCATGGAATGGGTTTAATTGAGTTCAAACACTAGGTCCAACCTATGTTGCATGGACACTTCAATGTATGCAACGTGTCCATGTTGGACACTTCATTTTTATGTATAAAATCAGTGTCCATGTTGTATCGATGGAATATCCATAATGCGTCCGGGTATATACGGTCCAACAAGGTCGAACCGGACGGTTGGAGTGGATTTTTTAAAACACTTGGCTGGGAAACCTCTTCGAGTCTCAGAGTTCAATTGGATTTCGAGCCAAGGCCTAGTTTTATGCTTTTAAAATTATGATGCATAGTGCAAACTAAATAGCCGTTGGAAATAAAAAGCAAAAAGGAATATAAAGTAGTTCAAACATTAATAAATTCAAGCAAAAGCTGTGCACTCACCTTTCTTTTTATTAGCCACCTCCTTATCAACACTTCTAGACTTCTTTTTCCCACTTCGCTCCTTGGAAATCCCTGTATCTTCCTTTTTCCTCTTCCCCAAATGAACCGTAATTGGTCGGAGTTGGTTCCTCTCTTTTTTAACAGAACTCTGCATACGCCAACTGCTCAAACCACCTTTCCTCCAATCTACTTTCTTCATTTCCTTTGGAGAAGGCTTCCTCGCACAACCCACTCCATCAATGGCACCTCTCAAGCCACCAATTGTCTCCAACTGGGGTGCATAAGGCATTATGTTCTTTGACAATGAAAACAATACATCTGCCCCCCTGTCAACTGGATTCTCATTTTCCTCTTCTGCTCTTGAGTCATCCCGCCGCTGCTTCTCCCCATCTACATCCTCGTCCTCCCAGCAGGGGAACTCCTTGTAGCGAAAGTTGAACTTCTTAGGCACATATCCTGTGCATTTCCACAGCTCTGATGTAAAAACTGATGACAATCCTCGCAAAACCATAGGGTCACCTGGAACGCCCTGCACATGGACACGCTCCTCAATGGGAATATCAGTCCAGAGCCTCTTAAAAGGCCGAGGTGGGATTGATGGTTGTGGTGGAACAGGTGACCGGCCATCCATCCGCATCGTCTTGGTAGGCAACTCAACAAGCAGCTGAGCAACCTCTGTCTCCTCGCTGTTGTCATTCCGGCTCTTCTTGCCCTTGCACTTGTCACAAGCAAATGATTGCTCCCCCTTCACAAAGCGTGAGCAGCGTGTATGCACCCAAACGCCACACTCATCACAATTCACCATCTCTTCTCCATCATCAAATGTCACGCCGCAGACACAGTCCACCGTCCACGACCCATCACCCCAGTCATCTGGGGGATCAGAGATCGGCAACCGGTGCTGTGAACGGCCTTTCATATCTGATTTAGTTTCTTTTTCTTTACGCTCAAATTCTGAAACTCTAACAATCTCTATGATATCTGAATTGCAAAATCCCTAATACCAACCCTTGTTCTAATCTTTCCATGTCCAAAACTAGAATCTTGAAACCCTAATGTCTCCTTCATGCCCCGATTAAGAAAATCCTAAACCTAACTCTAGTTTCCTTCTTTCCTTAGCCAAAAACAAGCGTATGAAACCCTACTGCGAAATTTCTGAGATATTTCATAGTTTCCCTATCTTCATCGCGATCTCAAGCTTTAGAAGTGCGAAAAAGAAGTAGAAACTGGTTTCGATGAGAATAACTAACCTCGAAATCGATTTTCCGAAGAGATTGACATCAGGAAACTCGTCTGAGAAACATTTTCGCCTTTTCTGATGCAGGGTTTCGGCGTTTTCTCGCTTCTGAACATGCAGACGCTCTTCCGGCAAAGAAAAGGAAGAACTTCTCTGTCTTCCATCTATCTCAATCGAGGGACGATCCAGTGTAGCACATGCCACACGATTTTTAATGTAGCACTTTTACACTATCTAATGTCGAATGTTTTGAAACTAGAGAAGATCTTACTATTTCTTTTATTATTACTATTTACTATTGTTGTTGTTTTATACAAAAAGGGGTATTTTTTCACCAAGATATATATTACTTATTATGATTGCTGTTGTTGTTTTATGAAAAGAAGAACTTTTTTTCAATATATATTATTATTTTGGTATATCTTATCATGGGAGAAGGGTATTTTTCTATCATATGCTTAGTAAATATAATTAGTCGAATTACATTTAATTTATTTATTTATTATCAAATTTTACTAGACTTATGAAAAAATCTATAGTATAAATTAAATTTATACTTATATGCTGTAAGTGGGTTAAATTTGACACTAAAATTTAATTTTAAATCACTTAAATTTGATGTTTAAAATCAGTAAACATTTTTAAAAGTATTGAAGGGGACTGATAATTTTGACTATTAAGATTAAATAATTAAAATTTGAGTAATTCAATTTACTTCTAATGAATCGTAACTACATTTAATTTGTAAAAAAAAAAGTGCAATAGATGAAAACTAAGTTATCTTTTCTCTGCATATTTACTTTTTTAAAATATTATTAGACACATAAAATAAAGTATATAAGTTGAAATTCAACTTAATATGCTATGAGGTGACCAAATTTAAAATCCAAATCCAATTATAAATCACTCGATCTTAGTAATCAAGATACTAAAGCCATCATAAAATTTATAGACAACACTAAAATTAAGCAATTAATATTTGAAATTTGGACTGAATTTTCACTTGTATTGGATAGTGTTTGATATCAATGCCTGTGATTCAGTTTTAATTTATTTATAATTTTTTAAAGGGACCAAGTTTGACTAATACAAGTAATCACACCTCATCTTTTCTCTCCACAAATATTATAAATTAAAATAAACAAAATTCCATGTCTCCTACTATATAAAAGATTGCATAATTGTAGAGCAAAATTATTACTTTTTAATAACTATCTTTATCAAATAAATTTAATGTTTGATTTAATTCTTCATAAGACATCATTTTACCCATGAACCATGATGGATACATTTGTTTGCATCTTTACAACTTGTGTTTAATAATTAAAATGAGAAAAAAAAAACATTAACAAACACAACTCATATGGGAAAAAAAAATGTGGGTGGATAAGGGAATGGCATCATATATTCATTTATTTATTAATAACTTCTACTTATCATCTGTAGTCTTTTTCATACTTTAATTTCTTATTTTACAAAGGGAGCACTTACACACACTCGGATTTTCTGCCTCTATACATTCGAAATCGGATTTTCGGGTGAAATTACGATTTTACCCCCCATTTCCATTCATTCGAATGACTGCCCAGTTCATTTTGGCATTCATTCGAATGAATCCTCAAGGGTATTTTCAATTCATTCGAATGAATGGACTGAACAGTAACACGGAATACTGCTCAGCTCCATTCATTCGAATGAATAGTAAAAAAAGGCCACTATTCCTTTCATTCATTCGAATGAATCGAATGAGCGGAATGAGCGGAACGTTGATTCATTCCGTTGATTCCTTCATTCGATTCATTCGAATGATTCGAATGAACTGAATTCAGATTACATAATATTTAAAAAAAAAAATTGAACTTCTTTTTTAAGCATTGTGTATTTCTAAAATTTTTCAAATTAAATATCCAAACTAATTACGATAATCTGATCAAAATACTTTAAGACTTTAAGGTCTTTTGACACTCCTAAATATTTAAAAGACAGTGTTTTACAAATAAAGGTATCCCTAGGGTGTGCCAAAAATACATTTAAGAGTGTCAAAAGATCTTGATGTCTTAAAGTATTTTTATCAGGTTATCGTAATTAGTTCGAATATTCAATTTGAGAAATTTTGGAAATACACAGTGCTTAAAAAACAACTTTAAAGTTTTAAAGGATATTTTATTATTTAATATATTATACACATTCTTTTTTAAGCACTGGGTATTTTCAAAATTTCTCAAATTGAATATCCGAACTAATTACGATAACCTGATAAAAATACTTTAAGACATCAAGATCTTTTGACACTCTTAAATGTATTTTTGGTACACCCTAGGGATACCCTTATTTGTAAAACACTGTGTTTTAAATATTTAGGAGTGTCAAAAGACCTTAAAGTCTTAAAGTATTTTGATCAAATTATCGTAATTAATCTAGATATTCAATTTGAAATTTTTTAAAAATACACAATGCTTAAAAAATAAGTTCAATTTTTTTTTTAAAAAATATTATGTAATCTGAATTCAGTTCATTCGAATCATTTGAATGAATCGAATGAAGGAATCAACGGAACGAATCAACGTTCCGCTCATTCATTTTATTCAAATGAATGAAAGGAATGGTGGCCTTCTTTTACTATTCATTCGAATGAATGGGGCTGAGCAGTATTCTTTCATCTTAAAATCTGATTTCGGGTGTGTAGAGGCAGAAAATCCCGGTGTGTAAGTGAACCCTTTTACAAATAAAAAGAAACTAACAAATAAATTATTAATATTCTGTCTTGAATTTTATTAAAAGAAACTTACCCGATCCTGCTGTGATTCCTGAAATTCAGAAAGGATCTTCCCTCCTGGCTCCTGCTGCTTCTCTTGTCCCTCCCAAATCCGTCCCAGTTAGGCGAGGAGGTCTGCTGGATATTCGCCTGAAAGCCCGGCTTTCAGCCACTCCTCCGTCGCTCCGCCTGGCTGCAGCGCTGGGTTTCCTTCTTCTTCGTTGGGTGTCTGCTGTTGAGAGTGGCTCCCTTGCTGTTTTAACACAGCATCGTACTATGTCTTTTAATTCTCTCTGTTATGTTTCCATCCTGGGCTAGTGTCAAATTGGTTTCAAGCAGGTCCATGTACTGTCGCTTTGGGTTGACTGGGCTTTTGGCCATTCGGCACTTCGGATGGGTCCACATGGGTGATGACTTAGCTGCTGATGTGAATTTTGTGGGTCCATTGCATTGGCAGCAATTGGGCTCGGGTTTATGGGCTTTAACGTCCAATACTGTCCCAAATGGGCCCAAGTCCAAATGACTCAAATTGGCTCTAATTCGGGTACAAGTGAGTTCATTAAGATGCTGTAGAGGTCCTCTCCTCTCTTTATTGACTCTAGGTTCAATTTGGGTAAAAACTAAAAAGCAACTTCATATGGGCCAAAATTTTTGTTTAATGGGCTTTTCTCAATTTGGTCGAATTTGATTCAGCTTTGAATTGCCGCATCAATGTAAAATATTTATGAAATAGGCTGATTTAACCCGGCTAAAGTTAAATGGGTTGACTCGACCATTTGCTAATTTATGGATGAATAAATGTAACTGACAATCTGAATTAATCATCAACTGACTCATTTGATGTAAAATGTAAATACATTGTCATGATCATCATTTCATTGTTAATATTAATTAACTAAATCTAATAATTAAAAGTCATTCTATTTAAAAAAACAAATTTAAATTAATTTAAAACCTTTTTCTAACATAATAAAACTCATCAAATAGTTTGGCATTTTCCGATCTAGAAGGTGTTGCTAGGGTAATCTCACACATCAACATTCTCATCTCATGAACAAAGCATGTCTGTCTCACGTGTCATTTGTTAAACGAATATACTTCTGTCCTAGAGAATATCCATCAATTAGATGATAGTATGATACGATTCTGTCACTTTAGTTATGATAAAATAAATTATATTCTTGATATATGACATGTAAAGAGCTATCAGATTCCATTATATCAAAATATTATAATTGGGCATGATGTATTAAAAACTTAAGATAAAAAAACTCAAAAATTGTACCAAATTTCAATCAGAAAATCAAATTTTAACCACTTGATATTCTAAAGATATCTAGTAATTTTGACGATTAAAATTAAGTGATTAAGACTTGATATTTTAGCAGAAAATTGGTCCATACGACGAGCTTGAAATAAATTTTCAATCTCACTAAATACTTTTCGATTAATGATTGTTTTAAAAAATAAAAAATCTAACTAACAACTTTATAGCCACTAAATTCTCTGCTTCAAATATTCAAATAAACAATCTCATCTTATTCTAAGAGATGTAAAGAGACTTCTCCTGTTTTTAATTATCGACATCCAAAACACAACTAATAACACGAGAACTTGAATTCTACATATTTATAAAAAATAAATAAAATATTCTTTATAAAAAAATTAAAGAAAATCTTTCTATTCAATTACTATACATTTATAAGATGGATCATGATAAATTAGTGATTTATAATAATTAAATTTTAAAACCTAAAATTATAAGACCAAGATGATCAAGTGAAATTTTATTCCTACCATTTTTATATTTTTTCATATTTCAATGAAGGATTGACATACTATCATCTATTAAATGAATTTAATTTGTAATTAATGGCATGTCTAATTAATATGTCTCAAACTTAACTCAGTCAATTATCCCCACTCAGTTTTGTCAGCTCAGAAGGTTCTTAAAATGAACCGTCACGTTGATTTCTCAATTCCTGCCGCCGTCGAGAAATGAGTGCCTGCATCGGCTCCTTTGCCCACCATCCGTTTGTAGGTACAAAATCCTCCGACCAATCATTTCCCTCAACGAAACTCCATCATTCCATTTCACTTCTCCAAATCTGCAGATCACATGAGATAGAGCTAATTCAGATCCATTCCCTCCTCATCAAAACCAATCTCATCCAAGAAACCCGAGCCTTCGGTCGCCTCTTGTTATCCTTTGCATCCCTTTCTAATTCCACTGCTCTCGAACATGCCCAGAAGCTCTTCGATTCGGCTGATTGCCCGAAAAACACCTTCATCTACAACACCATGATCAGAGCTTATTCTCGCTGCGCCAATCCGGAAATAGCTGTCGTTCTCTATTCCAAGATGGTAACTGAAGACTGTTACTCGCCTGACGATTTCACGTTTACATTCGCTCTCACTGCCTGCTCGAAATTGTCCGCTGCTTTCGAAGGCAAGCAAGTCCATGCTCAGATGGTAAAACACGCGTTTTTGATCGGTACACACTCGCAGAATTCGTTGATCGATTTTTATGTGAAGACTGGAGAAACGGGATCGATGGTTCGGCGTCTGTTTGATGAAATTCGGGAGCCGGATGTTGTTTCTTGGAACTGTTTGCTTGATGGTTGTGTTAAATCGGGGGAACTGAAGACTGCCCAGAAGATGTTCAATGAAATGCCTAACAGAGACATTGTGTCCTGGACAACTATGCTTGTTGGTTATGCAAATGCTGGTTTGCTGAGCAGTGCACGTCGCTTGTTTGATGAAATGCCCGAGCGAAATCTGATAGCATGGAGTGCAATGATCAGTGGATATGCACAGCAGGGGTGTTACAAGGAGGCATTGAGTCTTTTCAAGAAAATGCAGGTACTGGACGTTAAGTCAGATAAAGTTATGATGACAACGCTCCTGTCTGCTTGTTCTAACTTGGGAGCGCTTGATCAGGGTCGATGGATTCATGCTTATATTGACAAACAGGGAATTGAAATAGATGCCCATCTATCATCAGCTCTCATTGATATGTATGGAAAATGTGGGGAGATTGATGCTGCTCTGAGAATTTTTAGAGAGACTGTAAATAGAAAAGTGTCTGTATGGAACGCAGTGCTGGGAGGACTTGCAATGCATTCGCGTGGGGAGGAAGCAATAGAGCTCTTTTCAGAGATGCTGGAGAGTGGACTAAAGCCTAACGAGATCACCTTCATTTGCGCTTTAGCAGCATGTAGTCATTCAGGACTTGTCAGTGATGGTTTGCAAATATTCAATAGTATGAAGTATTACAATGTTGTGCCAACAGTTGAGCACTATGGATGTCTGGTTGATCTTCTGGGTCGTGCAGGTCTTTTGGATGATGCAAAACGAGTCATTGAGACCATGCCAATTGAGGCTGATGGTAACATATGGAGAGCCCTCCTTGGTGCTTGTAGAGTCCATGGAGATGTCAAATTGGGAGAGCATGTTGGGAGGATTCTCATTGAATTGGAACCGGCGAATGATAGTAATTATGTGCTTCTATCAAATATTTATGCAATTGGAAAGAAGTGGGAGGAAGTTGCAAAGTTGAGGAGGATGATGCAGATGAGAAGTGTGAGGAAAACGCCAGGGTGTAGCTCCATCGAATTGAGTGGCGTTGTCCATGAGTTTGTTGCAGGCGAGCAATCTCACCCTCAAAGCAAAGAGATTTTTTCATTGCTGGAAAAAATGTCTCGACAGTTGTTAGCAACTAAGAACAATGAGCAAGAAATGCAATTGCTGGTTTGAATGAGAGTAACTCAGTTTATTTAGGCTATTTCAGTTTGGATCGGCAGAGTCCTATACTCAACCCAATGCCCCTATCAACAAGCATGTTCTCTATTATGCCACATGTACAAGCAGAACTCATTTGGATTGATGGGATGTTTTGCATGGCTGACTTGTCTCCTGAGACTTCCAACAGTCTTCTACGTAGAGTGGTGCAATGGGATGGAGGACTGATTAACTGGATTCTAGAATCTCAACTTACAATGGATTTATACTAAATCAATGAGTAATGGGTTCTGCCGAAATTCGACCAGGGTGAATCTGAGGATTGAAGGTAACTTCATTGTATATCTGCATCGAAGATGATCATAGTTCTATGATAATGTATAGAAGACAGAGATCCCCAGCATGGGGCCTAAAAGTACAGTTATAAATACAAGCATACTTAACACCTTGCATGCATGTAACACTAATAGCTCACTGGCTGTAAGGGATGTGTAAAATGTGAAGTTGGACATATATGCTGAAATCCAAAAGGATTTATGTTGTCATTGGTTTATCTTTAATCTAACTATTGAACCATGTCACCTAAGCTTCTTTTAGAACATGTTTATCACTTTCAGATTCTTAGATGGCTATTGAATCTTCAAGCACGGTCCTCTGAAGCAGAACCTTTTAAGTGATAACAGCAAATATTTTAATTGAGTAGAATAGAAGAATGTATACAGCTGAGAATTCAACCCAAGGAGAGATTGGGCAGAAAGAGCTCAGACCAAGGTTGAGATGTGTACAACAAAGGAAAAGCAGATAACTGCAGAAATGCATTAAGATGTGAATGCCACTTCTCTCTATATTGTTTTTCTGCAACTCCAATAGAGGCCTTATCAACCAGAGCCCTTTGCTGAGTGCTGTTCTTGATCTTGGAGATGGTGCTATCCCTTGTAGACAAGCCTTCTCCACAAAAAACTTGTCTATGTCATTATCATCTAACATTCCTTTCTGAGTGCCATAGTTATTGATCTTCGCAGGAGTTGGCCTCTCTCTGATTAGGGCCCTCAGTCCCATCCCTTTAGAGAGCCGAGAAAGAAACTGGGGAGGGGCCGAAGGATAGCTGAGAGGGAGAAAAAGGAAGGCCAGATGAGAGACACAAAGTCCGGGTGGATTTGGATACCTTTTTAACGGATTTGGACTGGATTAAAGCCCGTTGATAGGTCTAGACACAATAGAGCTTGGTGTATGATTATGTGGATCTAGCTTGAGGCCAGCTCTGGTTGGCATGATTTTCATTTTTCAAAGGAAAATGGTAAAAACCCTGCAGGACTGATCTTAAACTCTGAATTTTGTTTCTGGCTTATCAAGGGTCAATATTTTCTTAGGCTTAAATGAGGAATAGAACTCAGAGAGAGTTGGTCTGACGGTCAAGAAGCTCACCTCGTGAAAAGATGTCTTGAGTTCTATTCTTTCTCAAATCTCTTTGGTTCACTCTCCATGGGATTACTCCTCATAGCTTGAACCCGATATGTGTGTATAGAGAGGTGTGCACATGTCCCAGAGAATTAGTCGGATAAAGTTTCATACAGGTGAGACGCTTAAACATATTCGGTCATAAAAAAATGAGGGTTAGAATGTATTAAAATAGTCATACTTTATAAAATATAAATTTATTTATAAAATTGTGTATTAAGTTACTTACGTTTGTGCATATGTTCAGAGAAAGACTAATTAATAAATGCGAGCTTTCGACTTACTTTAAGTTGGATTGAAAACAAGAATTTTGGGATAGTTATGTGCTTCAAGTATATTGGATCGGATCCAAGTATCTAACCCATTTGTCAGATTGAGCCCAAATTAGTTCCAATTGAGCCTCAATGAGCTCAAGCACAATTATTTTCGGGATTTCTTACATGGGCTAAGGCTAGGCTGGGCTGGGCCCAACCCAAGTTGTATCAAATACGAAATGTAGAGGACGCAGGCAGGACACCTTCCATATAACTAACTCTAAATGGACCTATCAGATGGGCCCCTAAGTAGAAATAAACCTAACAAGTAACCCCACAAACTTAAAATGGACCCATCCAAAATGGAGCCACCGAAAGGTCCATTCAAATCTAAATGCACAGTCCATTCAAATCTAGTCTCTCTCTCTCTCTCTCTATATATATATATACTAAATTGTTTGTTGTAACTTAAATGTTCTCACGTCATCATGCAATCAAGTTGTCCCATGAATTGTTCCAATCAAGCACAAATAGCTCACTAAATTTAAATACAATGGGACCACTAAATTATTTAAACAAAATTTAATTATAGTTTTTATTTCCTAATGCACCTAATAAAAAAAGTTGTCAACTATTGGCTTCCCTCCTCGCCCACAACTGGCCCAGAAAAGGACTTTTCCCTTATCTCTAGGGTAGGAAAATCATGATGGTGTCAAAATGGCCTTATTCACCACTACACAAATTTCCAAAGTCAGTAAAAAGTGAGAATTGATTACCCAATAAGTGAATCAATTTGTTGAGTTAAAGATTAGCTAGCGCATCTCCCATGGATATTATGTGTAATTCGATACGGATTTTAAGGTATTTCCGATTTTGTCTTTCCATTGCCGTACTAAATAAAAAATAATGCCAAAAATCGAATTTTATCCATTTCAGCTAGCCTTTTGCCATCTGAATTTGCCATTTTGGCCATCTTGGCTAGTCGAAACCGAATCTACCTTCCGAATTTGCCATATTGACTAGCTGAATCTGCCATTTCGATTAACCAAAACCGAATCTGCCATTTCGGCTAGTTAATTTATATCGCAGCAGAAGGGTCACTGATTCAATCAGTGATCCGGTGAGCTGGTCATTGAGTCGATTTATATCACGATGGAAAAGTAAATGAACAATACCCTAAATTTGTTGTATTAAGGATTTACCTATAGATTGTTTCACTTTCTTAATAGATGAGGAATGAGACCAATTCATATTTGATAAGGTAGAAAAAAATTAGTTAAGTATTCTATCGTCTGTACAATTATAAATTTGAGTGAAACGGGTCATTTAATGCATGTATTATTGGGTTTTTTTTTTTAAATATTGGTTCTTCAAGTATTTGTCCATTATAAATATTTTTCCCTTAAAATTTATCCATTTTGAATTATTTTTATCATTTTTTTTTTACTTTTACTTTAACATATTTTCTGATTTTGGGTTTTTTAGAGGTACTTAAAGAAATAATATTGAATGTTTATGGAATTGAATGGAGATGTCTTATATACGATCGATATAGTTTGTAGAGTGCTTTGTGATTTTTCAAGTTGGTTTTCAAAAAAAATCATGAAATCTAGATTTTTTAAGATATTTCCATTTTAAACTTTTTTATGCAAAAAATTTAAAGAAATGTTACACAAATATTCATAGAATTAAATAAAGAACCTTGAATGTGATTGATGTAGTTTTTAGGGTGTTATGTGATTTTCTAATATTTCAACATTCATGAAACTTAGATTTTTTATTTTTAAAAAATAAAATGAATTGTAATGGAAGATAGATACATGGAATATCAAATAACATGAAATTTAAATATTATATGTTTTCCAGTGTTAATTCTCTATTTAATTTTTTTGATATTTTTAAAATTTTAGGACATATTTTTTGGTAGTTATTTTTCAGAACATTCACTACCCTACTTTATTTGTATTAAAAAATTTCTTTCAAATATTCCCGTTACTCAGTCAATATTGGAAACTTTTGCAGGTTCATGTCTGCAGGGTTGCGTGTTGATTCTCCCAGTCTCGCATGATGATCAAAGCATCCCACCGAAAAGAAATTATTTTGAAAATGATTCGCTTCACATTCGGTCAACATTTTTATTAAAGTTATTTGGGGTAATAAAGATAAATAAGTTAAAAGAATCTAAGTTTTTTAAATACAATAGACTTGATTTTAATGAGAAATATTATCTTAAAACTATCTTTCAAACCTACTTATTTCAAACATAATCTAAAGCTTGGATGATATACACGTTACCAACCGTATGATTGACAATTTGAATCACCAATTAGAGTTTAGGATGTATCTTGTTACTTGTTGGCAACCAAATTAGGTTACAAATTTTTTCTCACCCAAATTTTATGCATGAATATATTATTAGGACACGTGGTTTCAGTTCAAAAGATTACTTGTTAGGTGGAGTGATTCAAGTACTTTCTAAACTCCAAAATCTCCCTTTACACTTTCAATACGAGACTCGTTAATAGTAGTCCCAACAATCTCCCTCTCGAATGAGACTCTCTGGTGGAGAGAGTGATGTTGGTCATTCTGTTCGCCTAGAAGACCTTCTGAATTCAAATGAGGTAACTTGATACCTGACTTTCATACCACTTATTATGACCTAAACCTCCAGTTCAAAAGAGTAGTCTCTTAGGTAAAGTAACTCAAGTCCTTTATAAAACTTTATATCCCCCCTCTACTCCCAACATATATATATATATAATTTAAGGAATTTTTAGTTTTGTTTTTATTAAAAAGTTAAAATAATAAATAACTGAATAAGTCCATTATAGGGATGATGCGAACATGAGATAGGATGTCTGCTATCGATGATCTCAGAATCTAAATAAAGAAGGCACATCTTGCGTTTGAAAAGGGTTAAGAGAAATTATTTATTATAAATTGGTTTATAAAAAAATCATATAAACTTTTAATTTCCCTTTTTATGCATAAGATTCACGGCTTCCACAATCAGTGATCAATAAAATATAAATACAATAAATGTGGGACCAACACAAATCGCAGGCTTTCAATGACCACTTTTATTGACCGTCGAAGTCGCTTTAGCTGTGGGCCCCAGGGTTGTAAGTAACACGTTATTGACTTGACTTGGTAATTATAAATTAAATACATCATTCCTTCACTGTTGGCAGTGGACTCAATATTGTGGGCCGCTGATGTGGGCTTTCAGGCTGAGTCCGTTTTATGGGCCTTCTCTTTCTTTATTATTCTAACTGTATTAGTTGTACGTTACATGGGAGGTCTCCCCACATTTTGAATAAATCAAACCAAATTGTTAAAAAAAAAAAAAAAAAATTTAGAGTGTGTTTGTGTTTTTTTTTTAAATACTGGCGTTTCTACTTTATATTAGAAGTGAGACTAATCCCATGAATATGTATAAACCTCTTAATTCACCTATACTGGTTTTGTCGATGAGAAGTAATTCCATGGAGAGCGGTCCGAAAGAATTAACTGTGAATCAAACTCAAGATTTGACTTCATGAAGTGAGTGTCTCCCTCGACTTTTTAATATAGTGCCCTTGCTATTCTTCATCACTATAATATAAAAATGTGATTTCTAAATTCTTTTATTTTAAGAATAATTCTTGAAATCTTTTTGAAGAAAGATTTATAAATCTTTTGAGATGATACTCATGCATCAAACTTTGTCAACCAATAAATCCAAATGCTAATGGAAAAACTGCTTTAGAACTAAATGCATCCAAAATTATTAGTAAGACTACAAAAAGTCTCTCTTCCAATCATTTGGACTTGACCATCACTGATAAACTACCAGTTTAGGAACTAATTGTCAATAACCATTTACTTATTGACTTAAACAAGACAATTTGAACTTGTCGAAACTTGAAAGATGGAGTATGGAATTTATCCCTTTGATGTCTCTTAATAAGATTGGAAATATGAATTGCAATATTAAATTACCACACAGGAGAGAGCTCATCTACACTTAATTTAGGATCTATCCCACAAGAAAATTGATAGGAATACTAGTGTTTTAATAATAAAAGAGGTTTTAGGAAACGAGAGATTGCGAGTTTGAACCTCCATAGTCTAACCTTGATGTGCTTTAGGGGTAATGGGCTCACCCGTGGAGGTTTTACGCTGGGTATCCAGCGATTTCCACACGTTAATTGAAAAAAAAAAATGATGAAAATGTACAACGATGTAAATGTGAATCAGGTTATGTTAATTTTATTTTAAAATAAGATGTTCAAATTTGGATCCCATTGAATTCAAAATAGTTTGAAATATCAGCATTTTGCATATCTATTAGAAATTTAGAATCAAGAAAAATATTTGCGGTCCAAGAACTAGCCTGAGAATCTAACTTTTTTAATGAATTGCTAAAAATCTCTAGCCATGGATAAAAATGATAGTTAAAAAAATGAAAATATAATAACAATTCTTAAAAAAATGTAATTTTATATAAAATATTATATGCAATATCAAAATACTTTGGGTTAAGCCTCGGGTCTTGGGTCTTTTTTAATTAGCTCGATCCGGCTCACAAAAATCTTGGGTCATCAATACTTAGAAGTTAGAATAGACCCAACCATAAATCGAGTGATCTTAGATGCAGTCCTAGCGGTATTGGCCCTGAAATCTCAGAGGGCCCAGGCGCAGTGCATTGGTGGGGACTCTAGGCCCAGAGAGCAGTGCAAGTGGGACCTCTACAGTCCATTGATCATATTTGGAGGCCCTAGGCGGCGGCGTAGTCGGCCTAAAGCCAGGGCCGCCCCTGAGTGTTATTTTTTTATCTGGTCCACACAAGAACTGTCTTGACTTTGACGCCCAAGATTAGATATGTACTCGCAATGCAAATTGAGTTTTAGATGTTGATTGAAAATGGTACTTCTAAATTTAAGAGATCAAAACAATTCAACAAAAATATGGTCATTTGACTCATTTCCTAAAGACTACAAAAGCAAAATTTCAAAAATATTAGCTAATATTTGAACTTAAAAGCCATACTGTTTTTCTTTCTTTCTTATTTTAATACATGAGTTTTGGCGTGGGCTAAAAGTTCTATTTGTTTAAAAAAAAAAAAAAACAAAATGAGATTTTAGTAGGGATAAAGAAGAGGTTTTACTGTTTCAATCTTAGACATAAAGGTTAAAGTTATGTCTTTCAGATAGATGCCTTTTATTTCGATTATTTAAAAAAATGAGTTAGAATCATGTCGCGTCGATTTTTTGACCGAGTGAGTTAAAAAATTCAGACATTTAAGTCGAGTTGAATTAAATCAGACACAAGTAGATATAATATGCTAAATTCAACTCGACCGGCCCGCGTTTTGCACTATCTTAGAACAATCTCTTTGGACAATATGATTGGACCATAGCATTTCTAACTTTGAATTTGCAGGTTTTTCTTATTTTTATGGCTGTAAGAGGATGAGATGATGGGTGATATTGATCGTTATTTAAAATATTTAATAGTTATTTATACACTAATAAGTTATATTTATCAGAAAAGAAGGTAAAAAATTAGAGTGTATTCAATAGAATATACAATTACTCTTTATATAAAATTTGCTTTACTCTCATGGGTGTAATTTAATTGATTGCCTCCTGCCTCAAGAACTGTGAGGTTAAAAGTTCAAGCTCATATAGTCTAATCTTGATGTGCCATACGAGTAGTGGAGGTACCCGTGGAAGTTTTATACTGAATATCTTACGGTTTCCCACACATAAATTAAAAAAATAAAACAAAGCCGGCTTTAGTTCAAAATTTCTCATTTAAATTTTTTTATCTTTATATATTGAGATTTATGATATTTAAATAATTTAAAGGAAAGCTAACCATATGGCAAGTGGTGATAACTGGGACTGCGACACATAAGAGTACCTATGTAAGGCTCACGACACTCTTTTGAAAGTCAATGAACAGGGATGCTTCAAAACAAACACGACTTAGTGATAAGTACTAATTGAATGAATTTTAAAGTTTAGTATTATATTAATTTATTGAGGAAGTGTCTTCATCTATAAAGATTAAAAAAATAAAAACTAAGTAAAATAAGTTCTTTAGCCCACTTTTTATGGGTTTGAGGATTAGTTTTTAAACAAATTTTCCATGTAAAAAAGATATAAAAATAATAGTTAAATAGTTTAAGTTAATATTTTTATATTGGCAAAGATATAAAAATAATAGGTTAAATTTAATTATAATTGCAGACTTATATAAATTAAAGTAAATAACTTTAATAATGTTGATTATATTTTATAAAATTTATGCATATTTCAATCTTCTGGTGTGTTTCTCACTTGATCTTAGTTGGCTGAGATTTTTTCTCTCTCCTCATTTTTTTTTTAAAATTTCTGTAAAAAACTGTATTTTAAAAAAAAATATATATAAATATCAATCGATATCTAGGCCGATATTCGTTCGATATGAACAAATATTGGCCACACCTACAACCGATATTTATTATTATTATTTTTTTTAAAAAATCTGCCAACGTTTTTACCGTGCCGTATGGGCCGAATTTTATACCCCTTTTCGTGCCTTTTGAAAAATCTACTTCAACATTTCTCTTTTCATGTTGCATAAAAGAAATGGAGTCGACATGACTGAAAATCATGTCTCAGTAATTGTACAGTTTCTTCGGCTCAGAACCCTTCAATTTCTCTCTATAAATAAGAGAGGGCAATCTACACTTCAAAATAACCAAAGAACAGGAGAGCCAGAGAGAGAGAGAGAGAGAGAGAGAGAGAGAGAGATGGGTAGCTTGTTTGATGATTCAGCTAATGGCTTCAATGCAGATGATACTACAGGGAAAGTCATCACCTGCAAAGGTATGAACATCAAATCCATTACTGTCAACTCAAAATATTTAAATTGTAATAATGAGTTGATATTTTATTTTTTGTTGTTTCTAAATTTTATGTGGGTGATTGGGATTTTTGTTTTCATGTGAAGCTGCTGTTGTATGGGGTCCCAAAGAAAGATTTGTAATAGAGGAGGTGAGAGTTGATCCACCTCAGAAATTGGAAGTCCGAATCAAGATCGTTTACACTTCCATCTGCCACACTGATCTCAGTGCTTGGTTGGGCGAGGTATACACCATTGATTTCCCTTCATCACCACCTTAAATCTCTCATAAGGAAGAAGAATAATAATAATAATTTGGAAAAGACACTTCTCTTCAAAGAAATCCAGATTTTTATTTTTTTTTATATTTTTTTCATCTCTAACAGCGTCTCTTCTGCCACAGAACGACATGCAAAGAGCTTATCCTCGAATCCTAGGCCACGAAGCTGCTGGGTAAAACAACCATAAGCTTCTCTCTCTCTCTCTCTCTGTTTCTCAATAGAAAAAGGAAATCATATTTGCAGTATTTCAGCATTTAGTGTTGGGATGCGAACGAGAGTTCGATATTTGTGAGAAAAAAATTTAAAAACTTATAAGGAAGTAGATGCCTTTACTAATTAAGTTAGTTTTTTGAGTTGAAAATCCAGTCTTAATTTGAGCTAGGTATCCAAATCACGGCATGTCGATTTAGAGAACCCTGAGTCCAACACGATAGTTGGAGAAGAGTCTCTTGTTGATTGTGAAGAGGGAAAATACTGACAAGAGAACGTGTCACTCAACCAATGAGACTAATATCTTGGACTCCAAGCCTTGTCCTCACAGAATTCAAAAATGTTTTTATTATTTAAAAATTTGAAGTACTCTACTCCAAAAGAGAATTAAAATGACGAGTCAGAAGTACTCTAGACCGTTTTCATTAAATTGTGATGATTTTTTTTTACTATAGAAGAGCTTTATTAATTTAAATGTCCTCTGTTTTACAGCATCGTCGAGAGTGTCGGAGAAGAAGTCGTTGATCTGAGCGTCGGAGATCATGTAGTTCCGATCTTCACCGGAGAATGTGGGGACTGCAGAAACTGCAAATCAAAGAAGACGAACCTCTGCGATAAATTTCGAGTAAATCCATTTAAGACTGTCATGATTGGCGATGGCAAATCGAGGTTCTCTACAAAAGATGGAAAACCCATCTTCCATTTTCTCAACACCTCCACCTTCAGTGAGTTTACAGTCATTGACTCGGCCTGTGTCGTCAAGATCAACCAAAATGCTCCATTGAAGCAGATTAGCTTGCTAAGCTGCGGGATTTCTACTGGTAATACTTCTTTCAATATTCTAAGTTCCAACAACATATTTATGTTTAAGCTCTCTGTTTCTGTACACTGACATTTTCTGAACTTTTTGTCTGTTTTTACTGAATAAGCCAAAAAAAGGGGTCATAGGTTAAATCGTTATTAGACTCTCTCACCATTTTTTTATCACCATCTGTCAAAGAACAGTCCATAAATTGGACGGCTAGGACCAATTGCTATTGTTGCTATTTACCTAAGGTTAAAATATAGTTACTATTCTTCACTCAAGTAAAGTTGTAGAATACCTAAAATTATACTGTAGCGATCTTTCTATGGGTATTTTGTATAATCTGACACAGATTTTATTATATTGTCTAATTTACCTTTCGAACTAGTACGTCGATTCGAAGATCACTGACTGACTCATTGAAATTTATTTAAATAAGATTGGTTTTTTTCATATAAAACAACAAATCGAATCACTGATCAGATCATTAATTTTTTTTTTAAATATTTTCGTACGATATTAGAAGGGTAAAATGGACAGTACCCTAAATCTCATGTCTCGTTATACAAAATACTCACGAGAGAATCGCTACCCAAAAAGATCAAAAGTTTTAAATCATGTATGAAAGCGAGCTGATATTTCACTCAACTGTATATATGAATTATGATATTTTTGTCCAACCAATACTAAATACATAATATACTATTTAAAATAAAATATGATATGAACAAATGTTATTTTTTATATGATTTACTAAATCATATAAAGAATTTTTGTAGTTTTGAGAAATTAATTATGTTTTTATTTTGTAAAATTGTGACAAACAGGCGTTGGGGCTGCATGGAATACTGCAAATGTGCAGGCAGGATCTACTGTAGCAGTATTTGGATTAGGCGCAGTGGGTCTGGCTGTAAGTTTTGGAGATTGAATTTATCTTAAAGTATTTTTTCTATGTTCTAAGTTTTCATTATAATATGATTTTTGACGTAGGTTGCTGAAGGTGCTCGAGTTAGAGGAGCTTCAAAAATCATTGGGATCGATATAAATCCTGAAAAATTCATCAAAGGTATCATTTAAGTCTAATAATCATAATTTTTTTTTAAAAAAAAACTTTAAATAGAGAGTGGTTCTTACTAACAGTGATTGTTGCTGATAATTTAATGGGACTGCCCAAAAGAAAATTTGTAAAGAATTTTGTGAGTTTTTAGATGGCCAAATGTCACCTATACACTCTTTTAACTCTTCATTTTGAAAATTTAAAGTGTTTACTGCCGGATAAAAATAATTAAACATGTACTTGACCCGTTCTTAATTAGCTTATTAGCGTAATAAGTGAATTACATTGAAGTTCTATTTAATAAAGATAGTTGCCTCGTAAGCGGAGCCGCCAGGTCCATTAGCAACCAAATTGATGAACCATGTCCAATAATAAATGGTAGTGAGTAGTGACCGTTGTCATAAATGTGGCACCACCCGTGGATCATATTAAGAGAGGTGAGAGAGACAATATAACAGGCTTCAGCCGATATTTTGACTGATATATAAATATCGGCCGTTATGTATATCGACTGAAATATTGGCTGATAATTTTCTCTCTCATTCGATTTTTCTATTTTATTGTATTTCTCTCTCCTCCGATATTCAAAATCATGAAAAACCGTAAACAATTGTAAAAAATCGTATCGATTTTTGTTTTTTTTTTTAAATTCAAATAAATTTTAAATACCGATTTTTATGCATATCGGCCGATATGGTGACCAATATTCGGACCGAATATCGGTCATATTGGCCGATAACCTTTTTACTGGCCGATACATATAGTATCGACATATATTATTTGACCTTGAAAAATCGATACATATCGGCCGATACGATATGTATCGATCGGTATTTCGACCTGCTGACGAGAGAGAGAGGATGCTCCACCCCTCTTAGCAAAGTCTACTTCTACTAAAGAATCACTTAAATTGATCTAATCTCGCAAGGAATAGTCTATTAAATACTGTGATAGACTTAGAAAAAGAAATATCGATAGTGACCAATGTCAATTTTGAGGAGATTGGTGTGACCGTCAAAAACATGCTTTAGAAAATTGAGGTCTTTTGTTTGATTTGATGAAATTAACTAAAGATTTTTTCTCTCTCTAAGACTCATCCTGGTACGAAGACTTTCATGTATGACATCTTGGACTTTCATGTTTGAGTGTCTTTCAATCTCATCTAAATGTTGCTAATGAGAAATTTTAAAGAGATTTAATTCGTCATTTTTAATGAAGCCTGATAAAATGCTTAGAATACTTATAGATGAAAAAAATGTTAGAGAAAATCTCTATTCAATTATCCTAGTTTTGTAAAACAGATTTGAAATACTATTTGTTTATGATAGTGAAAGTTTTAAAGTTTAAAATCATAATAATAATAAACATAATTATATATGGTGAAATTTACATATTCATCTTAGAGTCATATGTTTGTCATCCGCTTATCGACTTATTGACCTTTTATTTCTCTTTTTTTTTTTAAATAGGAAAAGAGTTGGGGATAACAGATTTTTTGAATCCAAAGGAGTGCAGCAGAGCTGTGTATGAGGTAAATAAAGAAAATTCCAATCAATACTTTTGACAGAGATCGTTGAAAAATAGTTTAACTCTAGTGAGTCCCACGAAGGGTCATTTTTCATAGATTTACTCGATATGTCTGGATTTGAGGGTTTTCATACACTTTAGAATTAATTGAATGGGACGTCTCAATATTTTCAGAAAAAAAAGGTTTAACTCAAGTTAATGGGTGCAGGAAATAAGAGAGATGACAGGGGGAGGAGTTGACTACAGCTTTGAATGTGCAGGCAATTTGGACGTTCTTCGCAACGCCTTCTTGTCTACCCATGATGTATGTTCTCTTTCTTTTTCCTTCTTTTCTTTGGTTGCCGCTCTTTTTAAGTTTTAATCATTATCTATTTCATCCTTTATGTATCTCTGTTTATTAATATTCACGTCATTTTAGAATAGAAGGTATAATTTTTCATATTTTCTTTCACTTGAAATCGTTTCCTTGATAACAAAGTAAATCTTTAAATATCTTTCTTACACCAAGAAACTATCAATTTAAAACTTTTCTTAAAGGAAGAAGTGAGAGAGACAGGTACGCAGCCTAATGAGACTAGAAATATAAACTGGATATAAGATCATGGTGCTGCATAGGAGCCATCGACAAGGGTTGGCCTGACCATCAAGAATTTGTATTAAACTTTTGTGTTTAATTCATATTTAATTTCAAAGGGTCATTTTCTATATTTTCATCATCTTAAGTGTCCAGATTGAGAGGTTTTAACATGCTTTAAAAGATTAAGTGAAATGCCTTGAGTAGTAAAAAAACAAAACAATTAGTCAAATCCATTATTAATAGACATATGATGTAACATACTTAAACAAACAAATTTAATAATTATATAATCACTGTTCATGTCGTGACTTTCAAGTTAAATGATTAAAAATAATCATGAATTTAATCTCCACTGTAGGATTCAGAGTGTAATAATAAGAATCCAGATATTTTTGATGATAACTATTTACAGTGAGATATTACACTCTTGTAGAGTCTCTTGTTCGGTTGTTCCATCTTTCAGAGGAAGCCTGCCTGAAACAAAAACCGAGACATTATAATTCTTTTATTTATTTATATACGTAGTAGGATCTTAGGATACAAGTCATATAAGACCAACTTTACATCGAATTTGCATTCAAATTATTTATTTGACGAAACTAAAAGGGTCCGAGTGATAGTTAAGAACTTGAATAAAAAATATTAGTTTTAGTGATTTTTACTTCACTTTAAAAAATAATTTTTCATAAAATTACTTAGTATATATGCCCAGAAAAACTTACACCTACTCCAAAAAAAGATCCGATGATCTAAGTAGCTTCCACAACTTTGATCATTAAAAAAAAGTGACATAAAATTACCTAGGCTGCATTTGGGTGGGGGTAATGGGGGGTTTACCCCTATTAATCTTTTTTGGTAATGGAGGGGTGAGTATAAAAATTCAAATTTTTATTCCTCTCCTTTTTTTTTGAATACTCCTTGGACTAGGAGTTTTCAGGAAACCCTCTTTACCTCCTCTTTACATTTATGGAGTAAAAATATTTTAAAATATTTTTTAATTGATGAATATTATTCAATAATTTTGTTTCATAATTTTTATTTTTTTATATTATATGAATTTAATAAAAATTATTAATTTTTATAAAATTATTAATATATTAGATTACCTTCTAATTACTAAATACGATTTTTTATTCTTTTGATAATCTTTTACTTTACTACTGTAATTAAAAAAAAAGAAAAAAAGAATAACCCCTCTTTAAAAAAGGGAAATGATTGGTGCACCCCTTATTTTACCCAATGTGCACTCTCTATGAGTGAAATGTCAGTTTTACCCTCAACTTTTTTTCCTTTTTTCAATAAAGCACCCTTTATTTTTACCCAAAACTGACATTTCACTCAGGAAGAGTACACCTTGAATAAAAATAGACGTGCACAAATCATTTCCCTTTAAAAATGACCCCTCACTCGTCCAAACGCAGCCCTACCTAAGAAACTTATGATAAGACCTGGAATGTGACCATTGATAGAAATAGAAATAAAGTTGGTGGTGTTTTAAGAGCATAAGGTCCCACCCACATATAATAATGTATGTACAATGACAAAAAATTAGGGAGTCACATGCATTCATTCCCATAAGCCATGAAAATCGGTGGACCTGTCGGTCCAGTGTCTCTGTCTTCCTTTGTATCCATTTTTAAATTATATAGTGGTGATTATTATAAATCTAATGAAATAGAGTATAATTAAACATAAAATATAAAAAATTCAATAAATAAGAAAAAACCCCTTTCATCATGAATCATCCTTTAACTCTCTTGATTTCTTTATTAGAATTTGACTTAGAAGATAAGAAGTATTCTTTATTTCTCCTTATTTGCCTAATGATCTAATGTATTTAAATGCACTTCGTAATTGCATTGCTCATCATATTTAAATAATGTTTAGACTCAAAATCTCGTCACCATCATCTATGATGTTTACAATTATATTAAAGGATGTCTAATCTAATATGGACAAAATTTGTTAAGAGACACGTGATAGAGTGAAATTCCTATTTTATTTTTACTGGTGTACCGTTCATCAAGTATCGGTGTACCGATATACAGAACATATACATGTAGAATTCTAAAGCAGTGTGTTATTGGTATACTGATACTTGATGAGTGGTCACTGATAGGGATAAAATGAAAATTTCACTCTATTCCGCGTCTCTTAACAGATTTTGTCTGTATTAGAAAGAGTGACCTATATTAAAATAATATATAATAATGCCATTTTGATAAAGTAATATACAAATAAAGTCATTGATGGAGAATTTGATCATGCGACTTGATCTCTCTTGGCATATGTAATATTTGTTGTATTTTTATTGTTAAATTAATAGGTCAAAATATTTAACCAACAATTTCTTTTTAATCTTAAAAAGTTATAGGTTGATATAATTTCGTAGTTTCTATTTTAGCAATTGTGATAATTTATATAGTATCTATCTATATAATTTTTATAATTAAAATGAAATCCATCATCTAACACGACTCGTTAAAGAACTCAAGAGTTTTTAAAAGATGTTGATTTACTTTTCATCTTTTAAATATTGGATATAAAATAATTTTATTATAAAAACTACAGTGATTATTTAAGTTTGCTTATAGTTTATGAGTTTCTACTTAATCTTTTTTTATTTATTTTTAATATTGTATCAGGGCTGGGGCTTAACTGTAATATTGGGAATTCATCCTTCCCCAAATCTGCTCCCTTTACATCCAATGGAGCTTTTTGATGGTAGAAGACTCGTGGGATGCGTTTTCGGAGACTTCAAAGGGAAGACAGAGTTGCCAGATTTTGCCGACAAATGTATTCGTGGAGTACGTCTCTTCCTTCTACTGCCTTCCTTTTTATCTATTCATGAATTATTCATTAAAAATTAATTATTATAATAAAAAAAACTTTCCTTTTCAGATGATGTAAAGAGTCTCTCCCTCAGTTAAGCTAATTTCAATACTTATAATAGTTTTTTATTCAGATAATAATGGATGCAAGAGATTGAAAAGGCATAAAACGTTAAAAACAAGTGCTTACAAACAAACTTGTCTCTTCTTCTGTAATTACTTCAGGTTTTTCTAAATCTTATATAAAAATCTTGAATGAACCAAATAATTGAAGTAATTTTTTTTTAATGTAATTGAAGTAATTATGGATTATAGAACTTCCATCAACATTCAACGGCAATATGAGCCTAGGTTATATTTGTTTTTCATTGAAATCGGGAGTTTCAATGAGAATCAACTTTTTTTTTTAATACAAAATAAGTAAGTTTTGAAAAAGCGAAGTGATTTCTTAGACCCACTTTTTGTTTTTCTTATATTAGTTAAAAATGAGATTTTAAATAAAAATGTGGATTAATATGTATAAAAAAGTATTTTTTTTCTGAATTATTTCCAAAGAGCTTACTTTTCTGCTTGCTTGAGAAGATAGGAAAGTTAGTTTTTCTCTCCTCTTTTACATGTAGAAATACACAAACATTCTCGTCATCTCTAATTTAAATCGAAGGTATCCACAACTCTCGTGTATCAAGTAAGTTGGAGAAAAGAGTGGAACTCAAGACTTCTAATATAATTCTAGTAACTTAAACCAACTGAACTACTCGTGCCTTTTGGGTACGAATGAGTCTCACATTTGTGAGAGGGAAAGAAAAAGAGGGAGTTATATGTAGCTGGAGATCTCCACCTATCAGGCTAGTCTTTTGGACTAGAAGTCCAGTCCTAACAGTAGTATCAGAACCAAGGCCCAAGCCATCAATTGATCTCCTAACCGGACGGAATAACTGGCGACGTTTATTCGTCGGAGATCCTCATTGGAGGAAAAGAAAAAGAGGGAGTTATATGGAGTTAGTGATCTCCACCTATCAGAGTAGTCTTTTGAGCTGAAAGCTCAATTCTAATCGTTCCTGAATCTTATTCTCTAATAAAATGTTTATTACATCTGCAGGGAGTGAATTTGGATGCGTTCATAACACATGAGCTACCCTTCTCTAAGATCAATGAAGCATTTGAGCTGCTCTCCAATGGCAAGTGCTTGAGATGCCTCTTGCATCTTTGAAGATAACCCATTCATAATTACAATTATGTATTTGCTTCTTCTCACTGCTATTTAGTATTAAAAATGTAGTTCTCATTTGGCTTTGCTATCTTTGGACTCTACACCATATTTCCTAAAATTATGGGTTTTCTTTTTGTTTTTTTCTTCTATATATATATATATATATATATATAAAGTAGTCCACTAGGAAGGGTCCTTTTATATTAATTCAATAACAATCATCAGTCTCTTTCATTTATGTCTCCATCGTCTGATCGACGATTTTTCTTTTATCATCGTATCTTCCTTCTTACGGCAATGTGGTCAAAAGACAGCTGTTAGGCTTCTGTCACACTGACAATGAAGTAGATAAAATATATTAAATTTAATAGTTAGAATTATTGAAAATTTCATCTTATTGACTTAGTTGTCTAAATCACATGCTGGATCTCAGACAATAAGTTGAAAAAAAATAAGATTCAATGTCTCATTGTTCCAATTTTGAAAAGGTGTAGGTTAAAAAAAATGATGCTTCAAGACAAAGAACACCTAATAAAATGAACATGTAGACTCATAGAGATAGTAAATATTAATATATTATACTGCAGCACATGCTGAGGAACCTTTTCTTTTTCTTAATTTTTCAAGAGTTCCCTTAGGTTAAGATAAAAATTATTAGAAATGATATTATATAGTGCATGCTAGGTTTCTTGGATTTTTGAAGTGGGCATTTATAACTATAAATCTCGGCCGATACGCATAGTATTGATCAGAGAAAAAAGAAATCGGCCGATACTGTCAAGATCTCGGTATATTTCCTTTTTTTTTTAAAATAAAAATAAAAAAATAAGAATATAGGTTGTGGGTCCAGTTGATATCTCGGCCGATATTTATATATATATATATATATATATTTTTTTTTTTTTTTTAAAACAACAATTTTTATTTTTTAAATGATTTTTTTCAAAAAGAAAAGCCACCAAGATTTTAAAAAAAAAAAAAGTGGAAGAGAGAGAAAAAATCTCGGCCACCAAGATTTAAAAAAAAAAAGTGAAAGAGAGAGAAAAAATCTCGACCGAAATTCCAATATAAAAAATTGGCTGAAATCTCAACAAGGCCGACCTGGCAAGTGACAAATCAACTAAAACTCAGCATGGAAAATCATGGCCTGATCAAATCTTATGAAAAGAAATCTAATCTAAATTTATTTAATAAATAAAGGGTTAAAATTAGAAATTTAAAGTAAGTCAAATTATTGAAAGAGACTTAATCCAACTTTTGACACCTGTAATATTAGTTTTTATACAGTGAAAGGTCGCTAATTTGCATGGAAAAGAAACTAATAAAGTATATCATGTGGTAAAAGTGATAGAAACACTGGTATTTTAAAAAAATAAACTTATCTTTTTCTTTACTTGTCATCATCTGAAAAAAATATACTGATATCCTTTATTATAAAAAGGGTCCTTCTCAATTAATCTTTATCTATTAAGATTCTGGATTAAGAAAGGATCTGCACACCTTAGTACTACAGTACATCTATTGTAAATGTTAGTGACTTAATTAAATGATATTAGATACGGATAATGTATTTATATATTTTAAGATGATTATTATTTATGTATCTTACGTAATGAAAGCAAGCATGCCATCTAAGATGGTTTGAATTATGAATTTCAAAGGGTATAGGTTTTGTAGACGTCTAAGTTAGAAGTTTGGGTGTTCTAATGAGCCGTGTTAGATAGTGAGTCTTATCTAAAAATTATATGGATGGATAAATTATCGTGGGGATTATCACACTGTCAAGAAGGAGATCCATTGAATCATTTTAGTCCTTGATTTTTAAGATTAAAAATAAACTATTAGATAAATATTTTGACATATCATGATTAATCTAATGGTTGAGTGCCGAAATGCCCTCGCAGTTTCTTGTTTTTCCCTTCAAATGAGAACTCTTATTTAATTGAAGAATTAAAATTCGTTAGGGCATCGAAATATGATTAAGGCTAACATGACACGAACAAATACCCTCTTCCAGGGTATAGATATCGGCTTTTAACTGTCGAATAAAAATGGCCGATACGTATTGTATCAACCGTACAACAATCATATCAGTTGATATGACCGATATCTTGCCGAATCATATCGGTCCGATATCGGCCGATATGATTAATATTGGTATTTAAAAAAAAAAATCAAAACGGTGATGGGCTCGAGATGTAAATATCTGCCCAATATCGGCTGATTTTAGTAGATATCAGCCGATATTTATATTTTCAATTTTTTTTTTTTAAAAACAGTTTCTTTTTCGTTTTTTTTAATATATTTTTTAATTCAAAAAAATAAAAAAATGAAAAAATAAAATAATACCGATATTTAAAAAAAAAAAAAAAAATGAGAGAGAATCATATCGGCCGATAATTCGGCAGGGGCGTTTTTTGCACCCCTGCCCTCTTCCATGTCTTTGTTGGTGAAAAGTCTTAAGTTAGCAGGTCCAACAAGCCCAACATTAACAGGAAGAGCTAGGGTTAGCCTTAAAAGTCTGTAGGCTGAAGAAGCTTTATCCCAGCCTAGTCCATTAAATGATGGGCTGAGCTTTGACAAGTTTTGTGTTTTGGCCCAGTTCATTTGCAAGGTTAAGACTGGCCCTTCGTTGGATCTCTGAATGGTCCATTGAAATGGATCCACCAAACCCAATGGCCCCATTGAGCAGTCTTAGACCAAATCAGAATGAATCCACTAAATGATCTACTAAAATTCAAATGGATCAAATGGACGAAATGGGCCTACTAAATGACCAACTCATATATACAATGAACCTAACAAAATGGTACATTGAATACAAATGGGCCCATTGAGTTGTCCAATGTAATCAAATCCAAAAGGATCAACTACATGATCCACATATAAAAGATCTCCCTAAGTGCTACACCCAAATCTAAGTGGACCTGCAAAACGGTAAAAAAAATCCAAATGGATCAAGTTGAAATGGTCTTACTTATACAAGTGAAAACATTAGATGGTGTTACTGAATACAAATGCAAATAGATCAACTAGATGATCCATCCGTATATAATCATCATCTATGTCATTTTCCAATCAATATGGAGTTGATCCATCCATGTCTAAATGGACCTTTAAATAGTCTACCCAAATGCAATTGGGCCCATTAAGTAATCCATTAGACTATCGACTGATATGATATGTATTAGCGTGAGTTGAGATTAGAGTTCGGACACAACTCCTTTTATCTCCATAACTAAATTATAATTTCATTTTTTCAATCTCAAATGTACATTTTGTTAAAAACCCTTTTATGATATAGTCAATAATTTATAATTTAGGCAGAAAGATTTTTGATTAAATATAGGAGATAGCTTTACAACCTAACACGTTTTCTCTTCTTCTTTAAATTATTTTAATTTATTGAAGAAGATTTGAATTCTTCAAAAGCAAAGCATTTTGCTATTTATTAATATTCTTTTCGTGGGTCAGAAGAAAGTGACAGTGAAAGCTAAAGTGAAAGTGGAAACTGCAACCTTCTGATCACCTTGATGAGATTAGATCGTGTGGGGTCCAGCACTGAAACCAACAGCCTGGATTTCATCTCACAGCATCCAGCTTTCTTTAACCCAAAATAGCTAAAGTAAAATTCCTCCGTTTTCTTCAATTTATTTTTCTCTCTTCATGACTTGGCCTATAAAAGGCCGAAGGCAAGTTCTTTTTCATTCATAAAAGAAGCAAACAAAACTAGTATAGAATCATGTCTTCAAGCATTGGTCTTCTTAAAGTATCTGCTTCCGCTGGCCTTCTCTTGCACCGGAGAGGGCCTTCGGGACACAGGGCCATGCCATCATCAGCCAGCTTTCCATTGGACGGCCGTGGTTTGTCAACGTGTAAGGACAGGAAGTCGTCTCGTCTGTCCATGATGAGAGTGCGGGCCATGGCAGATGAGAAAAAAGATACACCCAATGCAGTGCCGGTGGACCAGACCAAAGGAGCGGGTGAAAAAAATCCTACTTCTTCCGATGTTGAAATGGCTCAATTCGGTAATTGTTTCTGAAGCCCATTTGTTTTTGGGCGTCATAATTGGGCTCGGCCCAACCGAAGGCCCTACAATTTTCTTACCTCATAGTTTAGTTAGTGTAAAAATGAGGTTTGAAAACTCGGCACTATTTATGTACTACCTATTATCATTATTATTGATGGAAAATAAAGAAAATAAAACATGAAATTTTCCATTGAATAAGTGTTTTTTATCAATAACACAAAAAATGAAATTCTTCTTCTTCTTTTAGAGATTCTATTTATGAGAATTGAGAAATTTAATAAGGAAAAGAGAGAAAGGTTTTCTTCGTTAGTAGAGATAATATTATTCTTATTTTCAATTAAAATAAATATTTTGATGCAACTAATATATATATATATATATATATATATTAATTTAATGATATTATTATAAGCTCTCAAAATAAATAGCTGTCAAATAGTACAAGCTCTTAATCACATAATCTTGACCCACTGCTTCACCGCTCATCTTATAACTAAAAGGACATAAATAAGGACCATCGATAAGTGGATTTAAATTCTCAACTTTTGAACCCTTAAGTACTTCAATAAATTGGGTGGCAGTGGATTTTTTTTTAAAACTAACGTATCTGGGCTTTTTAGAGGAGGACACGTGTAAATCACGTTATCCACATACATCGAGTAACACTACGAGAAGTGACCTTTTTGTCTTGAAAGTAATTTGAATCTAAGACCTCCTATATATCATACAGGTCTTTACTACCAAGTTAACCCTGACGTAAGTGGCAGTGGATGAAGTTAAATGTTAGATTTGAATCATATTAACCAATAAAAATAACATATAATTGGACATAGACAATACTAAAACTCAATGTGGTGTTTAAATAGATTATTTATTATTTATCTTGTTTAATAATAAAGTTAGAAAGAAAGAATGTAGAGACCCTATTTATTTTTTAAATTCTTAAAGGCTTATGCATTATAATTTTGTCTTCTTCATTATGAAAAATCATTTTCCTCTCTCTTCCTCTTCTTCTTCCTTTTTCTTCAGTTTCACTGGCTCCTCGGTCACCGATGAGGATTCAGATGAGGTTGGACATGCCGGGACTCTCCAAAGAGAACGTGAAGCTCTCCGTCGACGGCGAGTTTCTCATCATCCGAAGAGATATCACAACATTCGAAGAAACAACTTGGTTGAACAAGAAAGTCGGCTCCTCCGATACACGCGTCATCCTCCCCGACTACTGTGACAAGAAGAACATCACAGCTTGGCTCAAGGACGGCGTGTTGTTCATCGACGTCCCCAAGATCAATATCGAGCGCAAACCCTTCCCTATCGACGTCAAGTGATTCCTCTCTCCGCCTTGCATTTTCAGAAATAAATATTTCCTACCAACATTTCTTTGCCGATCTCCCAATATTTTCTTCTTCCTTTATGTTTCTGTGTGTGGATCATCAATGTCTCTTGTGTGGCTTTCTGGGTCTTGGTCCTATAGTTTCTAATTGTTAGAAACAGTTGCTGTTGTCATTTCTATGTAGTGTCTTTACTTGGAATAAATAAACTACTTATACTTTTCAAATAAGATTTTGTTTAATACACACCTGTTGAAATTTGGAAATTGTTTGGGCTCAGGGTAAATGAGTATATATGGATTTAGAGGTTTACATAGTGCTCGTAAAATTAGTCTCACCTCTTCCAATCTAGTGTGAGGATACCATGTTAAAAAAGAAATAGAGGGTCAAATTGAGAGTTAAATTTTAATTTGTTTATATGTGATTCAAGATTATATTCAACTTTTCTTTAAAATCTCAATCAATTTTTAATTTAGGTCAATTATTTCGAGTTGGGTCAAATCGGATCACGGGTTAACTCGTATAATTACGTAGATAATTTGATTTATATACATTGTATTGACATACTTTAGACAAAGGACATCCATAAAAACAAGTCTCCAATACTAAAGCATAATTATTGTAAAAAAAAATAATGTAAAATCATTAAATAATAATATGAAAAATTAAGAGAAGGTTTTATGTGGCAGAATCATTAGGTGTTCTTATAAAATGATGTATGTTGATTTTGACCATTAGAATCAAGTTACTTTCAGCAAAAATTTTGGATAAAATTTATTTTACATAATTTTTTGCTCGGGCTTTCGGGCCGGCACACGCATAAGCCCAAGTCTGGCCCGAATAATAATCAGACTTCATCTCTTGGCCAAGCCAGTCAATTATAAACCGGTTTAAATCTTTTTGTTCTAAGCCTACTTTTCTGAAGCTGGGTTCTTTGAGCTGTTTGGCCAAATTTCCACCTCTAAACATACTCATGATTTCTACTTCAGCTTTGTTGAACAACTGTTCTCTTTTGTGTCATATATCATGTGATTGAAAAATGAATCCTAAATGTCCACAACTTACTTTTATCAAGATGGAGCTTTTGAAAGAAAAGCCCTGCCAGTGAGGATAGGAGAAACAGTGCACTTCCACACCACATCATTTCTTTCAGTTTATTAAAATTAAAAATGACTAATAATTTGATTACCATATTTTTGAATAATAGAGCATTAAAGAGAGATGATAACCTTCTATAAAAAAAATTTAGTGTCAAAATCACTGATTAAAATGCAAATGTAGCTTGAGTACCATAGTGAAGAGTAGGATTTTCATCTCTGATATCTCTTCCAATGTAGTCTGATAATAAATTAAGCTATTCATTGTTAATATTTTTCATAATATAGGTATCATCACTCTATACTTAAAGATGAGATTAATCCTACAAATACATCGTATTTTCTTCAAATCTTGTATATCCAGTAAATTTCAAGAACCCTAAGAGGTTGGCTTGGTGGTCTAGGTGCAAGACTTCATAATTGAGGTCTTGGGTTCGATTAAGGACCAACCCTAATGAAAGGTTACTCCCCATGGGGTTTTTTCCATTGAGAATCCAGTGTGTGTGCAAGGAGGTGTGCACATGCTCCGAAGTATTCATCAAGTGACACCTTCGATCATAAAAAGAAGAGAGTAAGTCTTAGGAGGAGCAAACCTTTGTTCAACTAATTTTTGGGCTAAAGGATTATATGATGAGGCCTACCTTTGCTCATGTCTTAGTCTTGAAGTTGGGTGTTGTCGACAATTGAGGTGATGGCTTAATACTTTACCTAACTAAAACCCTATCCTTGTTTTTTTTTTGGAATGTAGGGTTAGTATTTCATTCAAAAAGGAGCCCGAAGAACAATATACAAAGAAACCCATAGCTCGGGCAAGGCCAGAAGCAAATGTCAAAAAATGACAAAAGAGTAAGAGCCAAAGGCTCAAAACACAAAAGGAGCCCCCAATGAGGCCAAACAACCAGGCTAAAAAAAAATTAACTTGGAAACTGCTGGAAAATCTCAGAATTCTCGGTGGAATTATGATTGCTTGGAAGGGTAGTAGTATCCCCATGGTAGACAATCCTTGGGCCATCAAGGCCGAAGTGATTAATGAGGGCCCTGATGGCACAAACATGTCCATGATGGGTTCAATTTTTAACGGTCGAGCAATTAATGATGAAGACAATTTCCTTAGGGAGTAGCAGCTGATGAAGGGGCTGATTGAGCTGAATGAGAATTAACAAGACTCTCTGCATGAGTAAAACGATGGATAAAATATTATTCGATCCCACATTAGAAGTGAGAAGGTGCCCAGCTGTCCCAATATTTCTGAAGTTGTAGATTACCTAACAAAAACCCAATCTTTGTTTTTATTTGTTAGAATATATTAGAATTCGTATTAGATTAGGATTCTAAGTTTTGGTTTATATCTCTCTAACTAATTGTCTAATTCCAAAATTGCAATTGATCTCAGCCGTCCAGATGAAGCACTAGATTTGCATGTGAAGTCAAGAATCTGTATTATACTTTCTGCTTCGGAATTCGAGAGAAGACGATGAAGGCCCAAGAGGTGTCGGTGATTGAGAATCCTGTGAACAGATCTGGGCAGCAACCACGGGTTCGTCCCTAAAATCAAGGGGAAAAAAGGGAGATCAGACCATTTTTGCCCTTGTTCTAGGGACGAACGAACCCGTGTTTGCTGCTCAGATCTGTTTATAGGATTCTCAATCGCTACACCTCTTGGGACTTTGTCTTTTTCTCATTCTTCTGTCCAATTCCGAAGTAGAAAGCATAATACAAAACCTTGACTTCGCGTGCAAATCTAGTGCTTCATCTGGACAGCTGAGATCAATTGCAAATTTGGAATTAGACAATTAATTAGAGAGAGATTTCCTCATCTGCTCTGGACAGACCACTGCTCAGCTTCGCGCCCCTGGTTTTGTTGCCTCCTCAGATCTCATTCGCACAAATTCCTCTGCGAACCGACTCTGCATATGCCGTCCACCATCCTCCCACCGCCTGTCGTACGCAACCCCGACCCAAGCCCATTACTCGACGAATGTCTGCTCTTCTCTTCTCTGTCAAGATCCAGCAACCGCCTTACATCCTTCTGAATTTGTCCACCCTCTAACAGTCGCCCAGATCATTGCAAGAACAAATCTGCAGTTTTTTTTTTTTGGTTGGCACAAGCGGATTAGCAGAGTCACTTGCTGTCAGATTATTGAAAATTTCATCTTATTGACTTAGTTGTCTAAATCACATTTTGGATCTCAGACAATAAGTTGAAAAAAAAAAGATTCAATGTGTCACTGTTCCAATTTTGAAAAGGTGTAGGTTAAAAAAAATGTTGCTTCAAGACAAAGAACACCTAATAAAATGAAGATGTAGACTCATAGAGATAGTAAATATTAATATATTATGCTGCAGCACATGATGAGAAGCCTTTTCTTTTTCTTAATTTTTCAAGAGTTCCCTTAGGTTAAGATAAAAAAATATTAGAAATGATATTATAAAGTGCATGCTAACATTGTTTGAATTATGAATTTCAAAGGGGCAAGTTTGGTTACGTCTAAGTTAAAAAATTCGGGTGTTCTAATGAGCTGAGTTAGATAGTGAGTTCTACTCAATGTTTTAAAACTCGTCCCGGGGAACGACTCGTAATAGAAGAAGGGTGGGTTAAATAAGGTTCAACCGGTTTGACCCGTAGTCAAACCCTATCAAACCCGTATCATTAATATAATATTATAAATAATATAAATTATTAACTAAGGTTTAATTAATGAGTTGAAATAAAATTGATGTAAAAAACTATTTTATTAATATAATATTTTGTCAATATATATTTTAGTGGTTGACACTTGAAAGCAATATTTTAAAAACTGATATATCTACCTAACCATTTCATAGGAAAGTGGGTTAAATAGACTCACTCAAACTTGTACCAGTCAATATAATATGATAAATAATTTTAAACTATTAACTATTAAATAAGAATTAAATATAAATAACTATAATAAAATAAAATATAAAATACAACACACATAATAAAAGAGAAGATTATATTTTCTTAAAAAGATTCTTGTTCCCTTAGAAACAATTATAAATATCAAAAATTAATAATCTAACGTCTATGTTCCAATACCATTCTAAACAAAAATATTTCATAATATATGATCTCATGCATCTAATATTTAAATCCAAATTTAATTTTTATTTAAATTCAATCTTTTTCTTAAAAAGTTCATGTGACCATGAAATTAAAAAGTTCATGTGACCATGAAATTTCATTTCACATTTGGTAGTTTGGAAACCAAAAGTTTAGTGGGTTATGTTAGATGCTGAACTTCCAATATGAGAATATGTAAATAATTAAATAGATTACTGTGGAAGTATTAAATTATCCAAGAACAAATTATTTATTTATTTTTAAATTATGATATCTTCGAATCAGCACACCTTCCATCTTTTCATAAGACAAAAAGTAAAAGAAAAGTTGAAGACTTATCATACTATCAATATAAAAAATATAATATTTTGTTAATATTATTTTAATCATTCAAAAAATCTTTTAGTAGAATTTTTTATCAAAAAAAAATATAAAATAACAACTTAATATTTTGTCAATATGTATTTTAATCATTAAAAAATCCTTTATTATAAATATTATTGATTTTTATTTTTTATGTTTTATTATTTTTCTTTTTAAAAATTTTAACATCTAACTTTTTTAAAAATTGTTTAAAATCTTAACGTATAAAAAATCTTAATAATTTTTATTAAATAATTACTATTCACGGCAAACTCACAGCACATGGCCAACTGCTTGAGGATTCCTTACATGTTAGAACTTAGAAGTTAGAACACTTATAATCAAAGGTTCAAATATCGGCCGATACGATATATCGGTTTTTTTTAAACCGAGTAATATCGGCCGATATGATAAGTATCGGCCGTACACACCGAATATCGGCCGATATGGCCAATATTCGGTCCGGAATATCGGTCACAATATCGGCCGATATTCCTAAATATCGGTATTTAATTTTTTTTTTTAAAACACCGATACGGTTTTTGACGGTTTTTACACTATTTTTCGCGGTTTTTCGCGGTTCAGGGTTTACGGTTCTCACGGTTTTTTGCGGTTTTTTGAGGTTTTTTGCGGTTTTTTCACGGTCCGTTACTGTTTTTTGCGGTTTTTTCACGGTTCCGATATCGGAGGAGAGAGAAAATGCCGATATCGGTATAAGAGATAAAATTATCGGCCGATATTTGAATATCGGCCGATATATCGGCCTAGCCGATTTTTAAACCCCTGCTTATAATATCGGCAAGTTAAAAAAAGGATCCCACATCGGTAAATTTAAAAAAATGTCTCACATGAATAAGCTATAAAAGGGATGAGGAAGTATAAGAACAACGTCCTTTCTCTTTCCTTTAATGAGAAAGCTGGTTTAATTGGGTACATGAAATTAAGAAAAAAATTTGTTTAATTTTTTTTTTATTATATATATATTTTAAAAACGGGTTTTTAGTTCAACGGGTCACGGGTTTATTTCATAAACCGGGTTGAATCGCCGGTTAAGAGGGTTTTTACAGGTTTAAAAGCGACCCGGCCCTCCAGACCGCCGCTTATGGTTGAACCTCCGGTTGAACCGCACGTCGGGTCGGATTTAATAACATTGGTTCTACTTCATGATTATAAAAATTATATGGATAGATAAATTACCGTGGGGACTATCATACTGCCAAGAATGAGATCCATTGAATCATTTTAGTCCTTGATTTCTAAGATTAAAAATAAACCACTTGATAAATATTTTGAATTATCATGATTAAACCAATGGTTGAAGATGCGTCAAATAGAAATTGTAAAATATTGGATTTAAGTTTAAAATGATTGGATAATTTTAACAAATGCACCAAATGGGTCTCACATGAGGCCCTTGTGCCCGAGTACAAAAATGCCCTCGCAGTTTATCGTTTTTTTCTTCCACTGAGAACTCTTATTTAATTGAAGAATTAAAATTCATTAGGGCATCGAAATATGATTAAGGCTAATATGACACGAACAGATGCCCTCTTCTATGTCTTTATTGTTCTAAAGTCTTAAGTTAGCAGGTCCAACAAGCACAACATTAACAGGAAGAGCTCGGGTTAGCCTTAAAAGTCTACAGGCTGAAGCGAAATCTCAGCCGATACGTATAGTATTGGTCAGAGAAAAAAGAAATTGGCAGATTTTTTTTTTAAAACAAAAAAAACAAATATCGGTTGCTGGCCCGGTCAATATCTCTGCCGATATTTATATTTTTTTAATTTAAACAAAAACAGCCTTTTTTAATTTTTTTAAATGATTTTTTTTAAAAAAAAATCCACCGAGATTTTCAAAAAAAAAAAAAAAAATTGAGGAGAAGAAAATATCTCAGCCCATATGAAAAATCGGTCGAAATCTCGGCAAGGCCGATTTTTCTACCCCTGAGCTGAAGAAGCTTTATACCAGCCCTGTCCATTAAATGATGGGCTGAGCTTTGACAAGTTTTTTGTTTCGGCCCAGTCATTTGAAACGTTAAGACTGGCCCTTCGTTGGATCTCTGAATGGTCCATTGAAATGGAACCACCAAACCCAATGGCCCTATTGAGCAGTCTTAGACCAAATCAGAATGAATCCACTAAATGATCTACTCAAATTCAAATGGATCAAATGGACGAAATGGGCCTACTAAATGACCCAACTCATATATACAATGAACCTAACAAAATGGTACATTGAATACAAATGGGCCCATTGAGTTGTCCAATGTAATCAAATCCAAAAGGATCAACTACATGATCCACATATAAAAGATCCCCCTAAGTGCTCCACCCAAATCTAAATGGACCTGCAAAACGGTAAAAAAAATCCAAATGGATCATGTTGAAATGGTCTTGCTTATACAAGTGAAACCATTAGATGGTGTTACTGAATCCAAATGCAAATAGATCAACTAGATGATCCATCTGTATATAATCATCATCATCATCATCTATGTCATTTTCCAATCAATATGGAGTTGATCTATCCATGTCTAAATGGACCTTTAAATAGTCCACCCAAACTCAATTGGGCCCACTAAGTAATCCATTAGACTATCGACTGGTATGACACCCATTAGTGTGAGTTGAGATTAGAATTCGGGCACAACTCCTTTTGTCTCCATAACTAAATTATAATTTCATTTTTTCAATCTCAAATGTACATTTTGTTAAAAACCCTTTTATGATATAGTCAATAATTTATAATTTAGGCAGAAAGATTTTTTATTAAATATAGGATATAGCTTTACAACCTGTTGAAATAGAAAGGAGAGGATGAGTAGGACTCTGAGACCTAACCCCATTAGGTCTCAGAGTCCTAACTCCATTGGGTTACAGAGTTCTAACTCAATAGGATCTCAGAGTCCTAAATAGAACTTACTTGTATTTTCTCTTATAAATATGTCTCTGATGTACATAGAAAAACACACTGAAATAATAACTCTCTTTCTATCGTGGTTTTTTTCCCTAATGGGTTTTCCACGTAAATCCGGTGTTATGATGTTTTGTGATACGTGATTTATAATTCTACATGGTATCAGTCAGAATTCGATCCGAATCTAGAATCTAGAATCTTCAATCCCACGGTCATTTCAGCCTCTCCGATCTGCTCTGAGAGGACCCTCATTGGCTGTATCTCAGACACTTAGAACTGCCAGAGGAATTTTTTTGCTGCTCCCGTCGTCACCTTCACGGACTCCAGCATTGGGTGTTTACCCGCCGGCATCTTCTCTGCACTTTGGGCGTCTTCTCTGCCCGACCGACTGATCTCATCGAAGTAAGTCTCCGCTCTGCACTGTCCTGCTGCTTGCCTAGTTTTTTGGTTTTTTTTTCAGATCAGTTTGACTGCACGATCTCGCCGACTGCTGCTCGGACTAGCCAAAATCTGGTTTACCTCGGGTTGGCAAGCATTGGCTGGGACACAGATCTGGGATACAGATTGCCGGCGATTACAGATCTGGGATACAGATCTGGTGTACTTCCGCTGCCGGCGTCCCGGCAAGAGTCATTTCTGCTTGCTGCTTCACGCCGGATCTGGACCCTTCAACACGCCGTCTGCCCCTTGAAGCCATTGTTGTTCAGCCCAGCACCCATCGTCACTGCTCGTCTTACTACCAGCTGCCGTCTCCACCGACGCCAGACGATTCATCTTCGCTGCATCACCGTCCTCTGAATCAAACAACTCCGGCGATCTGCCGGGCATCGCAGCTTCCGCCCATCTCCGATCTCTGTTCCAGGCGGTGTCTCACCAATCTCTCCACTCACCCGTAACTCACGGCCACTGCAGCTCTCACGGCTATTGCAGGCTCTGCCGGTTCATCACATATCTGTATACCGTTGCCGATCGAGATCTGGTTGAACATCTGGGTGTTTGGCAGATGTCAGCGACTACATCACCGATCGGATCTGGGTTCCCTCAGACCTGGATTTGTTTTTTTCTTCTCTCTGATCTGAGATCTGCAACGCCATCGCCATTGGGCATTCTTCCTCGCGCTCGCAGCTTTGATTTTCGCCGGATCTTCGTCTTCACTACTGCAGTTTACAGATCTCGCCGGATCAGTTGGGTGTTTCACAGCAGCCAGACCATTCCCGATCTGTATTTTCCGATCTGCCCTTCTTGTGTTTCCAGCTCTGTTGCAGTTTCCGCCCATCGCAGACCTCTGTTACAGGCGGACTTGATTCAGGGCCAGTTCATCACCTGCAACTCCGGCCAGCCTTCATCACTGCTGTTTGTGTTTCAGATCTGCTCTGTCTCCGACGAAGGGCGGCTACTCTGTTCTCCGGGCCGGTTGACATTCCGCCTCCGATTTGAGGCGATTTCTGCACAGATCTACGGCTACTGTCCACGATCGGCGCCTGCTGCTGTCCACGGTCGGCGCCTGCCGCCGTCCCCGACGCCATCAGCAACTCTCTGTTTGCTGTAGAGAGTGACGTGTTCTGCCAGTGCTTAGGGGACTGTTTGGTCCTTCAGACAAACATCTAGATTCAGTTGGACTGCCCAAGTGGAGAGCATCGGCTGGAGATTTTTTTTTTTTGCACTACGACATATTCGGATATGCGTTTCTGCACTTGTCCCGCTTATAGATTATTGATCGTCAGGAGTCTTGGATTTGATCTATTTATTGGACCAACTGGCTACTGGTTTCCTTCATCCGAGCTCAACATCAAGAATCTTTGTTGCTGATCACAGAGAGCCTCTGTGTATTGTGGTCTTGATTTTTACAGACAGGGAAGAGTAGAAAAAAAAAAAAAAAATATATATATATATATATTATTTACTCTTCTCCTTCACAATGGGAGAATCCGACTGTAATCCGAGTCTAAAACTCTCATCAGTTCTACTCAATCCAAATAACTATGTTCAATGGTCTCGAGCGGTTACTTTATCACTCGGTAGTAAGAGGAAATTGGGCTTTATCAATGGGAAGATTGTTTGTCCTCCACTGGGTTCTACATCTAAAGCTCCCGATACCGAGTCCGATACAGCCACCGATCCTAATTCAGCTTATGATGATTGGATAGCTAATGATCAACTGGTCCGTTCATGGCTTCTTAATTCTATGGAACCACACATTGCTGGTATTTTTACATTCTCCAATTCAGCAAAAGAGTTGTGGGAAGCTGTGACTGGCATGTATGGCAGTCGCAATAATATTGCTCGGGTGTTTCAGATTCAAAATGAGATTGCCACTGCGCTACAAGGAGAGAGGAAATTTTGTGATTTGTTCGGACACATGAAGAGACTATGGGATGAATTACGTTTGTATCGTCCACATACTACTGATGCACAGACTCTTGTGCAACGAGACGAAGAGGATCAAGTTTTTTCTCTCTTCTTCGGCGGCCTGACTATGAATATTTGCGGAGTCACATTCTTATGACAGATCCTCTACCTTCAGTGATTAATGCTTGCGCTATCATTCAGCGCGAAGAAACGCGACATGAAACTATGCCTTCTGCTATTCCGCATTACTCAGCGAACCTTGAATCGAGTGCTCTCCTTACTCATAAGACTGACCGCAGACACTTCTCTGAGCCTGAGAAGAAAAATGGTATTCAGAATAAAGGACGACTTCGTTGTGAGCATTGTGGAAAGATTGGACACTCTAAGGATCGTTGTTGGGCGTTACATCCTCATCTCAAGCCTAACTTTAAATCAAAAAAGAAAGACAAGGCTCATATCGCAGACTCTTCAACTACTCTCGATCAGTTGAGTCAGATTCTAAACGATCTCCGTAAGTCTCTGCCTCCTCCAAGCACGTCTTCTTCGTCTCATACGGCAGGTAACCTTCATGCTTTCCTTGCTTCACAATCTAATGGTCATCCTTGGATAATTGATTCTGGAGCCACTGACCATATGGCTAATTCTTCTTCTTCTGTGTCGGATTTTTCATCATCATCTCGTAAACACGATGTTTTTCTAGCCAATGGATCTATGGTTCCTGTGATCGGCAGTGGTAAAATCGATTTTTTTTCAAATAATGTCCTTTCTACTGCTTTGGTTGTTCCTTCTTTTCCAACTCAACTCTTATCTGTTGGAAAACTTACTAATGCTTTGAACTGTGATGTTATTTTCTCTCCTAACTCTATCGTCTTTCAGGATCGAATGTCCAAGAAGACGATTGGTGAAGGCACATTTTCCAACGGTCTTTACATGTTACCTTCTCCTAATAAGGTTTATCATGTCCAGGACCGTGTAGAGGGTCACCTACTGCACCAACGGCTTGGACATCCTTCAAGTCGTATTTTGTCCTATCTTTTTCCGTCTGCTTCTATTCCGTCTAATGTTTGTGATGTTTGTCAATTTTCAAAACAATCAAGGTTACCATTTGCTTCTTCTACTTCTAAGTCTAGTGCTTATTTTGAACTGATTCATTCTGATGTATGGAGTGCTCCCATTGTTTCTTATGATGGATTTAAATATTTTGTGTTGTTCATTGATGATTGTACACGTGTTACTTGGTTATATTTGCTCAAATCTAAAACTGAGGTGGTATCTGCTTTCAAAGCTTTCTACAACATGGTACATACCCAATTTCATGCCAAGATTAAAATTCTTCGCTCTGACAATGGGACTGAATATGTCAATGCTTTTTTTGCTAATTATACTCATGACAAAGGTATTATTCATCAAACTAGCTGCGTGGGTACGCCACAACAGAATGGTGTGTCAGAACGGAAAAATCGTCACATCTTAGAAACTGCTCGAGCTCTTATGTTTCAGATGCATATTCCTAAGACGTACTGGTCTCATGGCGTCTTGACGGCCATCTATCTGATTAATCGACTTCCTAGTCGGATTACCAATTTTAAATCACCATTGGAAGTGTTGAAGAATCGACCTCTTGATTTATCTCACCTACGTGTGTTTGGGTGTGTCTGCTATGTCCATCGCCAGAGTATTAATCGTGATAAGTTTGATGCCAGATCTCTCAAGTGTGTTTTCTTCGGTTACTCTTCCACACAGAAAGGATACATTTGTTATGACCGCTCATCTGGCAAGCTTTTTGTATCACGTGACGTCCGTTTTGTTGAATCTGAACCGTATTTTCCAGCTCCTGGTGACTCTGGGAATCGGTCCCAGGGGGAGAACTTATCTGATTTGGTACCTCTTCCTATTGTAACTGATGATATCTCTTTTAGCAGAAATACGGTGATTATATCTCCAGATAACCACCCAATGTCTGCAGCAATTGACATCCCGACAGCTTCTACTGAGACTATATCTGCAGAAATTCAGCCGATTTCTCCAACAATTGACATAAGAGCTCCTCCCTTCCATTACGGAGATCGAGTAGAGAGACTCGTCCTCCAAAAGGAATGAAAGATTTCTTCACTTACCATGCTGTATCGTACCCAATGGAGGCTTCTCTAACATATGATAATGTTACTCAGTCACATTTGGCCTTCTTGAGTGCAATGTCAAGTGAACAAGAACAAAGACATTTCGTGAAGCTAATTCCATATCTGTTTGGCGACAGGCAATGAAAGAAGAATTGCAAGCACTTGATGATAATAAAACTTGGAATATAGTCAAATTGCCTATCGGAAAGAAGACAGTTGGGTGTCGTTGGATATATAAAATCAAATATAAAAGTGATGGAACTGTGGAGCGACACAAGGCAAGACTGGTTGCCAGAGGTTTTACACAAACATATGGAGAAGATTACACAGAGACTTTTGCACCTGTTGCAAAGATGAACATTTTTCGAGTGATTCTCTCATTAGCAGCAAATCAGGGTTGGAAATTATCTCAGATGGATGTAAAAAATGCTTTCTTGCATGGTGACCTAGAAGAGGAGGTGTATATGAGTGTTCCACCAGGACATTCACAAGAATCCAAAGTTGGATTTGTGTGCAAGCTGAAAAAGGCCATATATGGACTTAAGCAATCTCCCCGTGCGTGGTATGCTAAGCTCAGTTCTGTTCTCATGAGTAATGGACTTAAAAGGAGTGCAGCTGATTCTTCGTTGTTTGTAAAAAAAGGTATGTGTGGTACAACTGTTGTTTTAGTATATGTTGATGATATAGTGATCACAGGTGATGACAAAAATGAAATTACAAGACTTAAGACTCTACTGCACAAGAGATTTGCCATCAAAGATCTGGGAGTGTTAAAGTATTTTCTTGGATTAGAAGTTGCCTACTCAAAGAAGGGCATATTTCTTAATCAAAGAAAATATGTGCTGGATCTGTTGCAGGACATTGGAAAGATGGGAGTTAAACCATCAGATACTCCAATTGACAGTGGAGGTAAGCTTGATAATGATGGAGAATTGTTATCTGATATTGGTCAGTTTCAAAGGTTGGTTGGTCGATTGATTTATCTCACGATCACTAGGCCAGATATTTCCTATGCAGTCAGTCTAGTCAGCAGATTTATGCATGCACCTACAGTTACTCACATGAATGCTGTTCATCGAATTTTACAATATTTGAAGGGTTCTCCAGGAAGGGGAATATGGATGCGGAAGAATGGAAATAGTTCCATTACTGCTTACACTGATGCTGATTGGGCAGGTTGTCCAGTTGATCGACGATCTACAACAGGATATTGTACATTTGTGGGAGGAAATCTGGTAACTTGGAAAAGTAAAAAGCAGACTATTGTTGCAAGATCAAGTGCAGAAGCAGAATATCGTGCAATGGCCTTAACCACAAGTGAAGTTATTTGGCTTCGGTCCTTATTGCAAGATTTGGGTTTTAGTTCTAATCAGCCAACGCAAATGTTTTGAGATAATCAAGCTGCCATTCACATTGCTTCAAATCCGGTGTTTCATGAGAGAACTAAACACATTGAGGTAGATTGTCATTTTGTTCGAGAAAATTTGCAAGCTAATGTTATTTCGACTCCGTTTGTTCGCAGTGATCAACAATTAGCAGATATCTTCACAAAAAAGTCTCTCCGCTGTTAAATTCCAAGATATTTTGTCCAAGTTGGGGCTCAATCGACATTTTCGCACCTACTTGAGGGGGAGTGTTGAAATAGAAAGGAGAGGATGAGTAGGACTCTGAGACCTAACCCCATTAGGTCTCAGAGTCCTAACTCCATTGGGTTACAGAGTTCTAACTCAATAGGATCTCAGAGTCCTAAATAGAACTTACTTGTATTTTCTCTTATAAATATGTCTCTGATGTACATAGAAAAACACATTGAAATAATAACTCTCTTTCTATCGTGGTTTTTTTCCCTAATGGGTTTTCCACGTAAATCCGGTGTTATGATGTTTTGTGATACGTGATTTATAATTCTACACAACCTAACACGTTTTCTCTTCTTCTTTAAATTATTTTAATTTATTGAAGAAGATTTGAATTCTTCAAAAGCAAAGCATTTTGCTATTTATTAATATTCTTTTCGTGGGTCAGAAGAAAGTGACAGTGAAAGCTAAAGTGAAAGTGGAAACTGCAACCTTCTGATCACCTTGATGAGATTAGATCGTGTGGGGTCCACCACTGAAACCAACAGCCTGTATTTCATCTCACAGCATCCAGCTTTCTTTAACCCAAAATAGCTAAAGTAAAATTCCTCCGTTATCTTCAATTTATTTTTCTCTTCATCACTTGGCCTATAAAAGGCCAAAGGCAAGTTTTGTTTCATTCAAAAAAGAAGCAAACAAAACTAGTATAGAATCATGTCTTCAAGCATTGGTCTTCTTAAAGTTTCTGCTTCCGCTGGCCTTCTCTTGCACCGGAGAGGGCCTTCGGGACACAGGGCCATGCCATCATCAGCCAGCTTTCCATTGGACGGCCGTGGTTTGTCCACGTGTAAGGACAGGAAGTCGTCTCGTCTGTCCATGGTGAGAGTGCGGGCCATGGCAGATGAGAAAAAAGATACACCCAATGCAGTGCCGGTGGACCAGACCAAAGGAGCGGGTGAAAAAAATCCTACTTCTTCCGATGTTGAAATGGCTCAATTCGGTAATTATTTCTGAAGCCCATTTGTTTTTAGGCCTCACAAATTGGGTTCGGCCCAACCCAAGTCCCTACAAATTTCTTACCTCATAGTTTAGTTAGTGTAAAACTGTAAAATGAGGTTTGAAAACTCGGCACTATTTATGTACTACCTATTATCATTATTATTGATGGAAAATAAAGAAAATGAAAATGAAATTTTCCATTGAATAAGTGTTTTTTTATCAATAACACAAAAAATGAAATTCTTCTTCTTCTTTTAGATATTCTATTTATGAGAATTGAGAAATTTAATGAGGAAAAGAGAGAAAGGTTTTCTTCGTTGGTAGAGATAATATTATTCTTATTTTCAATTAAAATAAATATTCTGATGCAACTAATATATATATATATATATATTATTATAGGCTCTCAAAATAAATAGCTATCAAATAGTACAAACTCTTAATCACATAATCTTGACCTACCACTTCACCGCTCATCTTATAACTAGAAGGACATAAATATGGACCATCGATAAGTGGATTTAAATTCTCAACTTTTGAACCCTTAAGTACTTCAATAAATTGGGTGGTAGTGGATTTTTTTTTTAAAACTAAGGTATCTGGGTTTTTAAGAGGAGGGCACGTGTAAATCACGTTATCTACACACATCAAGTAATACTACCAGAAGTGACCTTTTTGTCTTGAAAGTAATTTGAATTTAAGACCTCCTATATATTATACAGGTCTTTACTACCAAGTTAACCCTGACGGATGAAGTAAGTGGCAGTGGATCAAGTTAAATGTTAGATTTGAATCATATTGACCAATAAAAATAACATATAATTGGACATAGACAATACTAAAACTCAATGTGGTGTTTAAATAGATTATTTATTATTTATCTTGTTTAATAATAAAGTTAGAAAGAAAGAATGTAGAGACCCTATTTATTTTTTAAATTCTTAAAGGCTTATGCATTATAATTTTGTCTTCTTCATTATGAAAAATCATTTTCCTCTCTCTTCCTCTTCTTCTTCCTTTTTCTTCAGTTTCACTGGCTCCTCGGTCACCGATGAGGATTCAGATGAGGTTGGACATGCCGGGACTCTCCAAAGAGAACGTGAAGCTCTCCGTCGACGGCGAGTTTCTCATCATCCGAAGAGATATCACAACATTCGAAGAAACAACTTGGTTGAACAAGAAAGTCGGCTCCTCCGATACACGCGTCATCCTCCCCGACTACTGTGACAAGAAGAACATCACAGCTTGGCTCAAGGACGGGGTGTTGTTCATCGACGTCCCCAAGATCAATATCGAGCGCAAACCCTTCCCTATCGACGTCAAGTGATTCCTCTCTCCGCCTTGCATTTTCAGAAATAAATATTTCCTACCAACATTTCTTTGCCCATCTCCCAATATTTTCTTCTTCCTTTATGTTTCTGTGTGTGGATCATCAATGTCTCTTGTGTGGCTGTCTGGGTCTTGTTCCTATAGTTTCTAATTGTTAGAAACAATTGCTGTTGTCATTTCTATGTAGTGTCTTTACTTGGAATAAATAAACTATTTATACTTTTCAAATAAGATTTTGTTTAATACACACCTGTTGAAATTTGGAAATTGTTTGGGCTAAGGCTAAATGAGTGTATATGGGTTTACACAGTGCTCGTAAAATTAGTCTCACCTCTTCCAATCTAGAGTGAGGATACCCATGTTAAAAAAGAAATAGAGGGTCAAATTGAGAGTTAAATTTTAATATGTTTATATGTGATTCAAGATTATATTTAACTTTTCTTTAAAATCTCAATCAATTTTTAATTTAGGTCAGTTATTTCGAGTTGGGTTAAATCGGATCACGGGTTAACTCGTATAATTACGTCGATAATTTGATTTATATACATTGTATTGACATACTTTAGACAAAGAACATCCATAAAAACAAGTCTCCAATACTAAAGCATAATTACCATAAAAAAAAATAAGGTAAAATCAGTAAATAATAATATGAAAAATTAAGAGGAGGTTTTATGTGCGGTCAGAATCATTAGGTGTTCTTATAAAATGATGTATGTTGATTTTGACCACTAGAATCAAGTAACTTTCAACAAAAATTTTGAATAAAATTTATTTTACATACTTTTTTGCTCGGGCTTTCGGGCCGGCACACACATAAGCCCAAGTCTGGCCCGAATAATAATCAGACTTTATCTCTTGGCCAAGCCCGTCAATTATGAACCGGTTTAAATCTTTTTGTTCTAAGCCTACTTTTCTGAAGCTGGGTTCTTTGAGCTGTTTGGCCAAATTTCCACCTCTAAACATACTCATGATTTCTACTTCAGCTTTGTTGAACAATTGTTCTCTTTTGTGTCATATATCATGTGATTGAAAAATGAATCCTAAATGTCCAGAACTCACTTTTATCAAGATGGAGCTTTTGAAAGAAAAGCCCTGCAAGTGAGGATAGGAGAAACAATGCACTTCCACACCACATCATTTCTTTCATTTTATTAAAATTAAAAATGACTAATAATTTGATTACCATATTTTTGAATAATAGAGCATTAAAGAGAGATGATAACCTTCTATAAAAAAAAATTAGTGTCAAAATCACTGATTAAAATGCAAATGTAGCTTCAGTAGCATAGTGAAGAGTAGGATTTTCATCTCTGATCTCTCTTCCAATGTAGTCTAATAATAAATTAAGCTATTCATTGTTAATATTTTTCATAATATAGGTATCATCACTCTATATTTAAAGATGAGATTAATCCTACAAATACATAATATTTTCTTCAAATCTTAGATATCAAGTAAGTTTCAAGAAGAACCCTAAGGGATTGGCCTGGTGGTCTAGGTGCAAGACTTCATAATTGAGGTCTTGGGTTCGATTAAGGACCAACCCCAATGAAAGGTCACTCCCTATGGGGTTTTTTCCATTGAGAATCCAGTGTGTGTGTGTGCAAGGAGGTGTGCAAATGCTCCGAAGTATTCATTGGGTGAGACACTTGGACACTTTCGATCACAAAAAAAAAAAAGAGTAAGTCTTAGGAGGAGCAAACCTTTGTTCAACTAATTTTTGGGCTAAAGGATTATATGATGAGGCCTACCTTTGCTCATGTCTTAGTCTTGAAGTTGGGTGTTGTCGACAATTGAGGTGATGGCTTAATACTTTACTTAACAAAAACCCTATCCTTGTTTTTTTTTTTGAAATGTAGGGTTAGTATTTCATTAAAAAAGGAGTCCGAAGAACAATATACAAAGAAGCCCATAACTCGGGCAAGACCACAAGCAAATGTCAAAAAATGACAAAAGAGTAAGAGCCAAAGGCCCAAAACACAAAAGGAGCCCCCAATGAGGTCAAACAACCAGGCTCAAATAGAATTAACTTGGAACTGTGCTGGAAAATCTCAGAATTCTCAGTGGAATTATGATTGCTTGGAAGGGTAGTAATATCCCCATGATAGACAATCCCTGGGTCATTAGGGCCGAAGTGATTAATGAGGGCTCTGATGGGACAAACATGTCCATGATGGCTTCAATTTTTAACAGTCGAGCAATTAATGATGGAGACAATTTCCTTAGGGAGTAGCAGCTGATGAAGGGACTGATGGAGCTGAATGAGAATTAACAAGACTCTTTGCATGAGTAAAATGATGGATAAAATATTATCCGATCCCACATTAGAAGTGAGAAGGTTCCCAAGTGTCCCAGTATTTCTGAAGTTGTAGATTACCTAACAAAAACCCTATCCTTGTTTTTATTTGTTAGAATATATTAGAATTAGTATTAGATTAGGATTCTAAGTTTTGGTTTATATCTCTCTAACTAATTGTCTAATTCCAAAATTGCAATTGATCTCAGCCGTCCAGATGAAGCACTAGATTTGCATGTGAAGTCAAGAATCTGTATTATACTTTCTGCTTCGGAATTCGAGAGAAGACGATGAAGGCCCAAGCGGTGTCGGTGATTGAGAATCCTGTGAACAGATGTGGGCAGCAGACACGGGTTCGTCCCTAAAATCAAGGGGGAAAAAGGGAGATCAGACCATTTTTGCCCTTGTTCTAGGGATGAACCCGTGATTGCTGCCCAGATCTGTTTATAGGATTCTCAATCGCTGCCCCTCTTGGGCCTTTATCTTTTTCTCATTCTTCTGTCCAATTCCGAAGTAGAAAGCATAATACAAAACCTTGACTTGGCGTGCAAATCTAGTGCTTCATCTGGACAGCCGAGATCAATTGCAAATTTGGAATTAGACAATTAATTAGAGAGAGATTTCCTCATCTGCTCTCGACAAACCACTGCTCATCTTCGCGCGCCCCTGGTTTTGTAGCCTCCCCAGATCTCATTCGCACGAGATCCTCTGCGAACCGCCTCTGCATATGCCGTACACCATCCTCCCACCGCCTGTCGTACCCAACCCCATTACTCTACGAATGTCTGCTCTTCTCTTCTCTGTCAATATCCAGCAACCGCCTTACATCCTTCTGAATTTGTCCACCCTCTAACAGTCGCCCAGATCATTACAAGAACAAATCTGCAGTTTTCTTTTTTGGTTGGCACAAGCCGATTAGCAGAGTCACTTGCTGTCAGATTATTGAAAATTTCATCTTATTGACTTAGTTGTCTAAATCACTTGTTGGATCTCAGACAATAAGTTGAAAAAAATAAGATTCAATGTGTCATTGTTCCAATTTTGAAAAGGTGTCGTAGGTTAAAAAAAATGTTGCTTCAAGACAAGGAACACCTAATAAAATGAAGATGTAGACTCATAGAGATAGTAAATATTAATATATTATACTGCAGCACACGGTGAGAAGCCTTTTCTTTTTCTTAATTTTTCAAGAGTTCCCTTAGGTTAAGATGAAAAAAATATTAAAAATGACATTATACAGTGCATGCTAAGATGGTTTGAATTATGAATTTCAAAGGGGCAGGTTTGGTTACGTCTGAGTTAAAAGCTCGGGTGTTCTAATAAACTGTCTCAGATAGTGAGTTCTACTCAATAGTTTAAAATCTGTCCCGTGGAACGAATCGTATTAGAGAAAGAGTGGGTTAAATAAGGTTCAACAAGTTTGACTTATAGTCAAACACGGTCAAACTCTTATCATTAATATAATATTGTAAATAATATTAAATTATTAACTAAAGTTTAATTAATAAGTTGAAATAAAATTGATGTAAAAAACTAGTTTATCAGTGGTTGAGATTTGAGAGCAATATTTAAAAAACTAATATATCTACTTAACCATTTCATAGGAAAGTTAGGTTAACTAGACTGAGTCAAATTTGTACTAGTCAATATAATATGATAAATAATTTTAAACTATTAACTATTAAATAAGAATAAAATATAAATAACAATAAGAAAATAGAATATAAAATACAATACACATAATAAAAGAGAAGATTATATTTTCGTAAAAAAATTCTTGTTCCCTTAGAAACAATTATAAATATCAAAAATTAATAATCTAACGTCTATGTTCCAGTACCATTCTAAACAAAAATATTTCATAATATGTGATCTCATACATCTAATATTTAAATCCAAATTTAATTTTTCTTTAAATTCAATCTTTTTCTTAAAATGTTTTGACCATGAAATTTCATTTCACATTTGGTAGTTTGGAAACCAAAAGTTTAGTGGGCTATATTAGATGCTGAACTTCGAATATGAGAATATCTAAATAATTAAATAGATTACTATGGAAGTATTAAATTATCCAAGAACAAATTATTTATTTATTTTTATTTTTTACAAAAAATAAAAATTAAATTATGATATATTCGAATCAGCACACCTTCCATCTTTTCATAAGACAAAAAGTAAAAGAAAAGTTGAAGACTTATCATATTATTAATATAAAAAATATAATATTTTGTTAATATTATTTTAATCATTCAAAAAATCTTTTAGTAGAAATATTATTTTAATCAAATAAAAAGATAAAATAACAACTTAATATTTTGTCAATATGTATTTTAATCATTAAAAAATTCTTTATTATAAATATTATTGATTTTTATTAAGTTTTTATTTTTTTGTTTTATTATTTTTCTTTTTAAAAATTTTAACATCTAACTTTTTTAAAAATTGTTTAAAATCTTAACTTATTAAAAATCTTAATAATTTTTATTAAATAATTACTATTCACGGCAAACTCACAGCACAGGGCCAACCGCTTGAGGATTCTTTACTTGTTAGAACTTAGAAGTTAGAACACTTATAATATCGGTAAGTTTAAAAAAGGATCCCACATTGGTAAGTTTAAAAAAAATATCTCACATGAATAAGCTATAAAAGGGATGAGGAAGTATAAGAACAATGCCTTTTCTCTTTTCTTTAATGAGATTTATGGACGGGCTCTTTGGGGCTGGTTTAATTGGGCACATGAAATTAAGAAAAAAATTGTTTAATTTTTTTTTTTATATATATTTTAAAAATGGGTTTTTAGTCCAACGTGTCACGGGTTTATTTTATAAACCGGGTTAAACCGGTGGTTAAAGAGGGTTTTTATGGGTTTTTAACCCAAACGGGTTTAAAAGTGACCCGACCCCTCCAGACAGCCGGTTATGGTTGAATCGCCGGTTGAACTGCGGGTTGGGTCTGGTTTGATGACATTCTACTTAATGATCATAAAAATTATATGGATAGATAAATTACCGTGGTGAACATCATACTGTCAAGAATGAGATCCATTGAATCATTTTAGTCCTTGATTTCTAAGATTAAAAATAAACCACTTGATAAATATTTGAATTATCATGATTAATCCAATGGTTGAAGATGTGTCAAATAGAAATTGTAAAATATTGGATTTAAGTTTAAAATGATTGGATAATTTTAACAAATGCACCAAATGGGTCTCACATGAGGCCCTTGTGCCCGAGTACCAAAATGCCCTCGCAGTTTATAGTTTTTTTCTTCCACTGAGAGCTCTTATTTAATTGAAGAATTAGAATTCATTAGGGCATCGAAATATGATTAAGGCTAATATGACACGAACAGATACCCTCTTCCATGTCTTCATTGTTCTACAGTCTTAAGTTAGCAGGTCCAACAAGCCCAACAGGAAGAGCTCGGTTAGCCTTAAAAGTCTGTAGACTGAAGCAAGGGTCGAAATCTTAGCCAATACACATAGTATTGGTCAGAGATAAAAAAAATCAGCGGATTTTTTTTAAACAAAAAAAAAATATCATTTACCGGCCCAGTCAATATCTCGGCCGATATTTATATTTTTTATAAAAAAAAGCCTTTTTTATTTTTTTAAATGATTTTTTTGAAAAAAAAAAAGCCACCGAGATTTTCAAAAATTGAAGAGAGAGAAAATATCTCGGCCGATATGAAAAATTGGCTGAAATCTCGGCAGGGCCGATTTTTCAACCCCTGGGCTGAAGAAGCTTCATACCAGCCCAGTCATTAAATGATGGGCTAAGCTTTGACAAGTTTTTTGTTTTGGCCCAGTTCATTTGCAAGGTTAAGACTGGCCCTTTGTTGGATCTCTGAATGGTCCATTGAAATGGATCCACCAAACCCAATGGCCCCATTGAGCAATCTTAGACCAAATCAGAATGAATCCACTAAATGATCTACTCAAATTCAAATGGATCAAATGGACGGAATGGGCCTACTAAATGACCCAACTCATATATACAATGAACCTAACAAAATGGTACATTGAATACAAATGGGCCCATTGAGTTGTCCAATGTAATCAAATCCAAAAGGATCAACTACATGATCCACATATAAAAGATCCCCCTAAGTGCTCCACCCAAATCTAAATGGACCTGCAAAACGGTAAAAAAAATCCAAATGGATCATGTTGAAATGGTCTTGCTTATACAAGTGAAACCATTAGATGGTGTTACTGAATCCAAATGCAAATAGATCAACTAGATGATCCATCTGTATATAATCATCATCATCATCATCTATGTCATTTTCCAATCAATATGGAGTTGATCTATCCATGTCTAAATGGACCTTTAAATAGTCCACCCAAACTCAATTGGGCCCACTAAGTAATCCATTAGACTATCGACTGGTATGACACCCATTAGTGTGAGTTGAGATTAGAATTCGGGCACAACTCCTTTTGTCTCCATAACTAAATTATAATTTCATTTTTTCAATCTCAAATGTACATTTTGTTAAAAACCCTTTTATGATATAGTCAATAATTTATAATTTAGGCAGAATTTCATGTGATTTTTCTATGATTAGTTTGGTGCTGTGCTGATGGAGTTGCTAGTTTTCAAGCAAATTGTGGGTGGTCTCTTGTATTTTTTAGTGTATCTGTTTATAGTTTATTTTTTATTTTTTTTGGTTGATTATCTTTGGATCTTAGTTTTAGATCCATCGATGCCATCCTTTATATCATTTTTCTTTCTCTTTTAATATATTTATATTTGTTATCCTTAAAAAAAAAAAATTTAGGCAGAAAGAATTTTTATTAAATATAGGAGATAGCTTTACAATCTAACACGTTTTCTCTTCTTCTTTAAATTATTTTAATTTGTTGAAGAAGATTTAAATTCTTCTTCAAAAGCAAAGCATTTTGCTATTTATTAATATTCTTTTCGTGGGTCAGGAGAAAGTGAAAGTGGAAGCTAAAGTGAAAGTGGAAACTGCAACCTTCTGATCACCTTGATGAGAATAGATCGTGTGGGGTCCACCACTGAAACCAACGGCCTGGATTTCATCTCACAGCATCCAGCTTTCTTTAACCCAAAATAGCTAAAGTAAAATTCCTCCGTTATATTCAATTTATTTTCTCTCTTCATCACTTGGCCTATAAAAGGCCCAAGGCAAGTTCTGTTTCATTCATAAAAGAAGCAAACAAAACTAGTATAGAATCATGTCTTCAAGCATTGGTCTTCTTAAAGTATCTGCTTCCGCTGGCCTTCTCTTGCACCGGAGAGGGCCTTCGGGACACAGGGCCATGCCATCATCAGCCGGCTTTCCATTGGACGGCCGTGGTTTGTCCACGTGTAAGGACAGGAAGTCGTCTCGTCTGTCCATGGTGAGAGTGCGGGCCATGGCAGATGAGACAAAAGATACACCCAATCGAGTGCCGGTGGACCAGACCAAAGGAGCGGGTGACACAAAGCCTCCTTCTTCCGGTGTTGAAATAGCTCAATTCGGTAATTATTTCTGAAGCCCATTTGTTTTTAGGCCTCACAATTGGGCTCGGCCCAGCCCAAGGCCCTACAAACTTCTTACCTCATAGTTTAGTTAGTGTAAAATAAGGTTTGAAAACTCGGCACTATTTATGTACTACCTATTATCATTTTTATTGATGGAAAATAAAGAAGATAAAAAATGAAATTTTCCATTGAATAAGTATTTTTTATCAATAACACAAAAAATGAAATTATTCTTCTTCTTTTAGAGATTCTATTTATGAGGATTGAGAAATTTAATGAAGAAAAGAGAGTAAGGTTTTCTTCGTTAGTAGAGATAATATTATTCTTATTTTCAATTAAAATGAATATTTTGATGCAACTAATATATATATATATATATTAATTTAATGATATTATCATAGGCTCTCAAAATAAATAGCTATGAAATTGTACAAACTCTTAATCACATAATCTTGACCTACTACTTCACCGCTCATCTTATAACTAAGAGGACATAAATATGGACCATTGATAAGTGGATTTAAATTCTCATCTTTTGGACCCTTAAGTACTTCAATAAATTGGGTGTATCTAGGCCCTTTAGAGGAGGACACGTGTAAATCTCGTTGTCCACACACATCGAGTAACATTATGAGAAGTGATCTTTTTGTCTTAAAAGTGATTTGAATCCAAGACTTCCTGCACATTAGACTGGTCTTTACTACCAAGCCCATCCTCACGAATTAATTGGGTGGCATTGATCAAATTAGATGTTAGATTTGAATCCTATTGACGAATAAAAATAACATATAATCCGACATAGACAATACTAAAACTCAATGTGGTGCTTAAATAGATTATTTATTGTTTATCTTGTTTAATAATAAAGTTAGAAAGAAAGAATGTAGAAACCCTATTTATTTTTTAAATTCTTAAAGGCTTATGCATTATAATTTTGTCTTAAAATCATTTTCCTCTCTCTCTTCCTCTTCTTCTTCCTTTTTCTTCAGTTTCACTGGCTCCTCGGTCACCAATGAGGACAATGCGGCACATGCTTGACAGCATGGAGCAGCTGGTAGGGGATTCGATGCTGTTCCCGCTCTTGCACCAACCGTTTCGGCCGGTGTGGGACTTCAAGGAGGAGGAGAATTTGATTAAGATGAGGTTGGACATGCCGGGACTCTCGCAAGAGAAGGTGAAGCTCACCGTCGACGGCGAGTTTCTCATCATCCGAAGAGATATCCCACCATCCGGAGAAAATCCTTGGTTCAACAAGAACGTCGGCTCCTCCGATACACGCCTCATCCTCCCCGACTACTGTGACAAGAAGAACATCAGAGCTTGGCTCAAGGATGGGGTGTTGTACATCGACATCCCCAAGATTAATATCGAGCGCAAATCCTTCCCTATCGACGTCCAGTGATTCCTCTCTCCGCCTTGCATTTTCAGAAATAAATATTTCCTACCAACATTTCTTTGCCCATCTCCCAATATTTTCTTCTTCCTTTATGTTTCTGTGTGTGGATCATCAATGTCTCTTGTGTGGCTTTCTGGGTCCTGTTCCTATAGTTTCTAATTGTTAGAAACAATTGCAGTTGTCATTTCTATGTAGTGTCTTTACTTGGAATAAATAAACTATTTATACTTTTGAAATAAGAATTTATTTAATACACACCTGTTGAAATGTGGAAAGTGTTTTTGGATTTAGAAGTTTACACAATCGTAAAATTAGTCTCACCTCTTCAAATGTAGAGTGTGGATACCCATGTTAAAAAAAAAAATAGAGGGTCAAATTGAGAGTTAAATTTTAATTTGTTTATATGTGATTCAAGATTATATTTCAATCTAATTTATATTTTGGTTTCCAATAATCTTTTCAGAATTCAACTTATCGTTAAAATCTCAATCAATTTTTAATTTAGGTCAATTAGTTTGAGTTGGGTTAAACCGGATCACGAGTTAACTCGTATAAGTAAGTAGATAATTTGATTTATATACATTATATTGACATACTTTATGCAAAGAAGCATCTATAAAAACAAGTCTCCAATACTAAAGCATAATTACCATAAAAAAAATTAATGTAAAATCATTAAATAATAATATGAAAAATTAAGAGGAGGTTTTATATGTGGTCAGAATCATTAAGCATCCTTATAAAATGATGTATGTTGATTTTGACCAATAGAATCAAGTAACTTTCAGCAAAATTTTTGGATAAAATTTATTTTACATGCAGGTAACTAAACAAAGATTCAACTAGCCAATTAGATTTTCATAACTCTCAAAACAAGGTTTAACAGAAAATAAACAAAAAGATCAAATGTGATATGCAATCTTATATATACTTTTTTGCTCGGGCTTTCGGGCCAGCACATGCATAAGCCCAAGTCTGGCCCCAATAGTAATCAGACTTTAACTTTTGGCCAAGCCAATCTGTAGAAATATAACTCACATGCCACAAAATATCATAACACCGGATTTACGTGGAAAACCCATCAGGGAAAAAAACATAAGAGAGAGAGTATATTATTTCACTGTATATTTTCATTTACATCAGAGACATATTTATAGGAGAAAATACAAGTATGAATTCTATTTAGGACTCTGAGACCCCATTAAATTAGAACTCTGTGACCCAATGAAGTTAGGACTCTAAGACCTAATGGAGTTAGGACTCAGAGTCCTACTCATCCTCTCTTTCCTATTTCAACACTCCCCCTCAAGTAGGTGCGAAAATATCGATTGAGCCCAACTTGAACAAAATATCTTGGAATTTAACAGCGGAGAGACTTTTTGTGAAAATATCTGCTAATTGTTGATCACTGCGAACAAACGGAGTAGAAATAACATTAGCTTGCAAATTTTCTCGAACAAAATGACAATCCACCTCAATGTGTTTGGTTCTCTCATGAAACACCGGATTTGAAGCAATGTGAATGGCAGCTTGATTATCACAAAACATTTGCGTTGGCTGATTAGAACCAAAACCCAAATCTTGTAATAAGGACCGAAGCCAAATAACTTCACTGGTGGTTAAGGCCATTGCACGATATTCAGTTTCTGCACTTGATCTTGCAACAACACTCTGTTTTTTACTTTTCCAAGTTACCAGATTACCTCCCACAAAAGTATAATATCCTATTGTAGATCGCCGATCAACCGGACAACCTGCCCAATTAGCATCAGTGTAAGCAGTAATGGAACTATTTTCATTCTTCCGCATCCATATTCCCCTTCCTGGAGAACCCTTCAGATATTGTAAAATTCGATTGACAGCATTCATGTGAGTAACTGTAGGTGCATGCATAAATCTGCTGACTAGACTAACTGCATAGGAAATATCTGGCCTAGTAATCGTTAGATAAATCAATCGACCAACTAACCTTTGGAACTGACCAATATCAGATAATAATTCACCATCATTATCAAGTTTACCTCCACTGTCAATTGGAGTATCTAATGGTTTAACTCCTATCTTTCCACTATCCTGCAACAGGTCCAGCACATATTTTCTTTGATTGAGAAATATGCCCTTCTTTGAGTAGGCAACTTCAATCCAAGAAAATACTTTAACACTCCCAGGTCTTTGATGACAAATTTCTTATGCAGTAGCATCTTAAGCCTTATAATTTCAAGTTTGTCATCACATGTGATCACTATATCATCAACATACACTAAAACAACAGTTGTACCACACATACCTTTTTTTACAAACAACGAAGAATCAGCCGCACTCCTTTTAAGTCCATTACTCATGAAAACAGAACTGAGCTTAGCATACCATGCACGAGGAGATTGCTTAAGTCCATATATGGCCTTTTTCAGCTTTCACACAAATCCAACTTTGGATTCTTGTGAATGTCCTGGTGGAACACTCATGTATACCTTCTCTTCTAGGTCACCATGTAAGAAAACATTTTTTACATCCATCTGAGATAATTTCCAACCCTAATTTGCTACTAACGAGAGAATCACTCGAAAAGTGTTCATCTTTGCAACAGGGTGCAAAAGTCTCTCTGTAATCTTCTCCATATGTTTGTGTAAAACCTCTGGCAACCAGTCTTGCCTTGTGTCGTTCCACAGTGCCATCACTTTTATATTTGATTTTGTATATCCAACGACACCCAACTGTCTTCCTTCCAATAGGCAACTTGACTATATTCCAAGTTTTATTATCATCAAGTGCTTGCAATTCTTCTTTCATTGCCTGTCGCCAAACAGATATTGAGTTAGCTTCACGAAATGTCTTTGGTTCTTGTTCATTGGACATTGCACTCAAAAAAGCCAAATGAGACGGAGTAACATTAGCATATGTCAGAGAAGCCTCCATTGGGTATGATATAGCATAGTAAGTGAAGAAATCTTTCATTCCTTTTGGAGGACGAGTCTCTCTACTCGATCTCCGTAATGGAAGGGGAGGAGCCGGTATGTCAGTTGGTGGAGAAATCGGCTGAATTACTGTAGATGTAGTCTCAGTAGAAGCTGTTGGGATTTCAATTGCTGGAGACATAATCACCGTATTTCTGCTACAAGAGATATCATCAGTTACAGTAGGAAGAGGTACCAAAGCAGATAAGTTCTCCCCCTGGGACCGATTCCCAGAATCACTATGAACTGAGAAATACACTTCAGATTCAGCGAAGCGCACATCACGGGAGACAATGAGCTTGCGAGATGCTGGATCATAACAAATATACCCTTTCTGTGAAGAAGAATAGTCGAAAAAGACACATCTGACAGATCTGACATCTAACTTGTCACGATGAAGAGGTTGGCGGTATACATAACAGACACACCCAAACACACGCAGATGCGACAAAACAAGCTTTCTATTCTTCAGCATTTCCAATGGTGATTTAAAATTGTTAACCCGACTAGGAAGTCGATTAATCAAATAGATGGCCGTCAGAACACCATGAGACCAGTACTTCTTAGGAATATTCATTTGAAACATAAGAGCTCGTGCAGTTTCTAAAATGTGACGGTTTTTTCGTTCTGACACACCATTCTGTTGTGGTGTACCCACGCAGCTAGTTTGATGAATGATGCCTTGGTTATGAAAATATTCGGCGAAATTAGCATTGACATATTCAGTGCCATTGTCAGAGCGGAAAATTTTCACCTTGGCATGAAATTGAGTAGTGATCATGTTGTGAAAGGCTTTGAAAGAAAGGAACACCTCATTCTTAGATTTGAGTAAGTATAACCATGTAACACGAGTACAATCATCAATGAATAAAACAAAATATTTATAACCATCATAAGAAGCAACTAGAGCACTCCATACATCAGAATGAATCAACTCAAAATGTTCAACAGATTTAGAATTAGAAGAAACAAATGGTAAACGAGTTTGTTTAAAAAATTGACAGACATCACAAACACTAGACGGAAAAGAAACAGAAGGAAAAAGATAAGACAAAATCCGACTTGAAGGATGTCCAAGCCGTTGGTGCAGGATGTGACTCTCTACTAAGTTCGTGGCTTTGTAAGCCTTAGTAGGTGAATGTAGTAAGTATAACCCATTAGAATACGTGCCTTTACCAATCGTCCTCTTGGAAGTTCGATCCTGAAAGACGACAGAGTTAGGAGAAAAAATGACATCACAGTTCAAAGCATTAGTAAGTTTTCCAACTGACATGAGTTGAGTTGGAAAAGAAGGAACAACAAGAGCAGTAGAAGAGACGCTATTTGAAAAAAATCAATTTGACCACGGCCGGTCACAGAAACCACAGTGCCATTGGCTAGATAGACATCATGTTTACGGGATGATGTGGAAAAATCAGACACAGAAGAAGGAGAATTAGCCATATGATCAGTAGCACCAGAGTCAATAATCCAAGAATGACCAGTACAATGGGAAGCAAGAGACGCATGAATGGTACCTGCTGTATGAGACGAGGAAGACGGATTTGTAGAAGGTAAAGACTGACGTAGATCGCATAGGATTTGACTCAACTGATCCAGAGTGGTGGAAGTATCTGCGACATTAGCCTTGGCTCTCCTTTTTGCTTCAAAGTTTGGTTTGAGATGAGGATGTAACAACCAACAACGGTCTTTCGAGTGCCCAACCTTGCCACAATGATCACAACGAATAGTGTCCCGTCGGCCTTTATTTGGAACCTGAACCTTCTTCTTCTCAGACTCAGAGTAGGGTCGGCGCTCATTTTTATGAGTCACAAAAGCACTGGAGGAGGAGTCCTCAGAGGATGGAAGAAGAGCAGGATTCATAGTTTCTTGTCGCGTTTCTTCGCGTTGAATAATAGCACAAACAGCAATCCAGGAGGGTAGCGGATCAGTCATAAGGATATTACTCCGCAAATATTCATATTTTGGCCCCAAGGCCCGAAGTAACGAGAAAACTTGGTCCTCTTCATCTCGGTGCAAAAGAGTCTGTGCATCAGTGGTATGAGGACGATATAAATGTAGCTCATCCCATAGCCTTTTCATATGGCCAGTAAGATCGCAAAATTTCTGTTCGCCCTGTAGCGCAGTCGCAATCTCATTTTGAAGCTGAAACACTCGAGCAATATTATTTCGACTACCATACATACCGGTCACAGAATCCCATAATTCCTTTGCAGAATCGGAGAATGTAAAAATTCCAGCAATGTTGGGTTCCATAGAATTAAGAAGCCATGATCGAACCAGTTGATCATTAGATAGCCAAGTATCATAAGCAGAGTCAGTATCTGCGTCTTCGGAAGTAGTAGCTGAAGCCTTAGATGCGGAGACAGGTGTACGAGGCACAATCTTGCCATTGATAAACCCCAACTTTTTCTTACTACCAAGAGATAAGTGAACAGCCCGAGACCAGAGAACATAATTATTTGTATTCAAAAGGACAGAAGAAAGTTTCAGACTGGGATTGCAGTCGGATTCACCCATCGAGCGGTGCTGGGTGCAGAGCTGGTTTACGTGGAAATATAACTCACATGCCACAAAACATCATAACACCGGATTTACGTGGAAAACCATCAGGGAAAAAAACATAAGAGAGAGAGTATATTATTTCACTGTATATTTTCATTTACATCAGAGACATATTTATAGGAGAAAATACAAGTATGAATTCTATTTAGGACTCTGAGACCCCATTAAATTAGAACTCTGTGACCCAATGAAGTTAGGACTCTAAGACCTAATGGAGTTAGGACTCAGAGTCCTACTCATCCTCTCTTTCCTATTTCAACACAATCAATTATAAACCGATTTCTATTTCAGCTTTGTTGAACAATTGTTCCCTTTTGTGTCATGTATCATGTGATTGAAAAATGAATCCTAAATGTCCACAACTCACTTTTATCAAGATGGAGCTTTTGAAAGAAAAGCCCTGCACGTGAGGGTATGAGAAACAATGCAATTCCACACATCATTTGTTTCATTTTATTAAAATTAAAAATGACTAATAATTTGATTACCATATTTTTGAATAATAGAGCATTAAAGAGAGATGATAGATAACCTTCTATAAAAAAAAAAATTAGTGTCAAAATCACTAATTAAAAAGCAAATGTAGCTTGAATACCATAGTGAAGAGTAGGATTTTCATCTTTGATCTCTCTTCCAATGTAGTCTAATAATAAATTAAGCTATTCATTGTTAATATTTTTCATAATATAGGTATCATCACTCTATATTTAAAGATGAGATTAATCCTACAAATACATAATATTTTCTTCAAATCTTGTATATCAAGTAAGTTTCAAGAAGAACCCCAAGGGGTTGGCCTGGTGGTCTAGGTGCAAGACTTCATAATTGAGGTCTTTAGTTCGATTAAGGACTAACCCTAATGAAAGGTCACTCCCCATGGGATTCTTTCCATTGAAGAATCCAGTGTATGTGTGCAAGGAGGTGTGCACATGCTTCGAAGTATTTATTGGGTGAGACGCTTGGACACCTTCGATCACAGAAAAAAGAAGTAAGTATCAGGAAGATCAAACCTTTGTTCAATTAATTTTTGGGCTAAGGGATTATATGATGGGCCTACCTTTGCTCATGTCTTAGCCTTGAAGTTGGGTGTTGTGTGCAATTGAGGTGATGGCTTAAAACTTTACCTAACAAAACCCTATCCTTGTTTTTATTTGTTAGAATATATTAGAATTAGTATTAGATTATGATTCTAAGTTTTGGTTTATATCTCTCTAACTAATTCCCTAATTCCAAAATTGCAATTGATCTCAGCTGTCCAGATGAAGAACTAGATTTGCATGTGAAGTCAAGAATCTGTATTATACTTTCTGCTTAGGAATTCTAGAGAAGAAGATGAAGGCCCAAGCGGTCTTGGTGATTGAGAATCCTGTGAACAGATCTGGGCAGCAACCATGGGTTCATCCCTAAAATCAAGGGAAAAAAGGGAAATCAGACCATTTTTGCCCTTGTTCTAGGGACGAACCCGTGGTTGCTGCCCAGGTCTGTTTATAGGATTCTCAATCGCTGCACCTCTTGGGACTTTTGTCTTTTTCTCATTCTGTTGAATTCCAAAGTAGAAAGCATGGTACAAAACCTTGACTTCGCGTGCAAATCTAGTGCTTCATCTGGACAGCTGAGATCAATTGCAATTTTGGAATTAGACAATTAATTAGAGAGAGATTTCCTCATCTGCTCTCGACAAACCACTGCTCATCTTCGCGCCCTGGTTTTGTAGCCTCCCCAGATCTCATTAGCACGAGATCCTCTGAGAACCGCCTCTGCACATGCCGTCCACCATCATGCCACCGCCTGCCGTACGCATCCCCGAACCCAAGCGCATTACTCGACGAATGTATGCTCTGCTCTTCTCCGTCCAGATCCATCAACTGCCTTAGATCCTTCTGAATTGTCCACCCTCTAGCAGTCGCCAAGATCATTGCAAGAACAGATCTGCAGTTTTCTTTTTTGGTTGGCACAAGCGGACATACAGCAGCACACCGTCAGAGACATGTTGGCAACTTACCGTGAAAATTAAACAAATCTATTTCCCCCTAGAGCTATTTTAGTCAAACTTAAACTCTAATCTTAAATCAATCATATCTCTTAATTAGATATTAATCTAAACTTAAGAACCTAATTAAATATAAATCCTAATATATTCTAACATCCTCCCTTAAACTTAGGTAAATTCACTACTTGAGTTTACAATTATTGAATAAAAAAAAAAAACTAATAACTAGATAATTCAGCGGGATGATGCCATCTGTTGGAATAGTAGCAGATCAATGGTGAAGACATGCCGGTAAAATTAAATAAATGGCAGGTGTGCTGCAGGTTGCCAAAGAAGAGGGGTTGATGGTTGTGCAAACACTTAGATAGGGTGAACAAAACTGAGTGGTACTTCAACAAAGCCCAAGATACCACAATGTGCAAAACTGTGTGACTGAGGGGTTGGGGTTGGGGTGGTTGGGTCACACGAAAGAAACGGGTCCGGGTTGGAAGGAGGGAAAACCTGTGTGACTGAATTAAATATAAATCCTAATATATTCTAACATGATTTACCTGAACAAGAAGTAGAAGTGTTTCGAATTTGTCACTGCATAATATCCTTATTTAACTGCATCTATTTGGAGTCTATACACTGCTTACAAATTCCTCACTGAATCACAATGAAGCTGTTTCTTATTCATACTACCATGGAAATATTATGCGGCTCTTCTACATGGTCAGGTGGCGCTCCAATGGATGGCTAACTATGAAGGTAAAACAAAGGAGAAGGTTATTAATAATTTAAAAGAAAAGTATAATGAAAGACATGGCAATGAACTAAGAGAAGAATGATTTAACATAAGAGTAGAATGTAAAAATAGAATTTAAAGAATAATTTAACCATGTGAGGTCTATCATCTAAATTCATTTAAGAATAATTTTAATAGACTTCTTACTGAAAAAATCATTTTAAATACTTACATAAATGAATTCAATATTACTCAAATTCAAAATAAACTCAAATTATCTTAATTCATTTAACAAAGTTTTAAAGACCAAATTCGACCCAGTTCTCTCTAATCTCTATCAATGACGTATTTTCTCAAGTTGTCGGAGTCTTGTATGGGTATGGCGTCAATCATGTGGTGAATCACTTGCACCCTCCATGATCTAGACCGTCCAACGGATGGGTCCCACCACAATATCACATCAACTGAACGAAGGTTTGTCTGCCTAACAGACGACCATCTGTTGGTCAACGACTTCTGTCACCAACCAAAAGTTTATTTTAACACCAAAACTATAAATACGTGCATTGATATTTTGATAATGCAACAAAACCGTAGCTGTGATAGATGAGTAAATGCATGCAAAAAAGAATATATGTATATTAGCATGATTTTTCTGTAAAACTAATTAAAATAAAAATTAGAAAAATTTAAAAGTATTTTAATCATGTTTTACAGAAACATCAGAGAATATTTAAAAAATTATCTATTAAGAACTGATTCATAAAAATTAGTGTGAACTTTCAATTCAACTTTTTGTGTATAATGTGTTTGTTAAAACAGAGTGTTTTGTTACATTAGGGTAGAATTTTATAATTAATAAATATTTAAAAAATTATATTAAAAGAGATAATTGATGTTTCATCTCATATTTATGAGAAGAGTTTGTATAATTAATGCATGTGTAAAAATCATAAAAAGAGATAACTGATGTTTCATCTCATATTTATGAGAAGATATTAGAGATAATCAAAGTTTGACAGTGATTCAAATATTTAATCACGAATTCTACTACATATATAGATTCTTAATTAATTAAGTATATCGGTTAATATAAAATTCAACTTCAACTTATTGGATCACGTAGTTATTCGATGCTAGTAACTGTAGTCAGGGGTATAAAATTCGGACTCGGCCGATATGATATCGTTATTAGCTGAATTTATTCTCTCTTTTTTTCTTTTTTTGAAAAACGGCCGATATCGGCCGATATTGTGATATTGCCCGATATGGTATGACTGTGTTATCTACGTATGGGCAGAATATCAGCCGATATTTGTCCCCCTGACAGTAGTGACTTACGTACATTTAGAATTTTTTCTAACACTCTCATATTAAAAAAGACAAAGGATCTTTGAATTCTTCATCATAAAGCAGAAAAAAAAAACTTTTAGTTTCTTTATTCACCCCACTACCATTGTAGCTTGTCATGAACGATGTTAAATTGGAGGGAGCTAAGTTTTTCATTAATTAGGTCTAGCTATTGTTACTAATGGTTGATAAAGTCAACCAGTGATTGAATCGCTTGTGACTATGTATATATTACTAATCTAGAAAACTTTACCTTTTTCTATAAATGTTTTCCTAAAGTTGTTTTATTAATTTTTATTTTTAATAATGTTTATATTATCATTAGATGATTGATATAAAATTCAACAAAAAATATTATATAAAATTGAATTAAGCCACTCATTTGAGTGTGATTTATAAAATAACGTACTTTATCGCTTTTTTAAATTTAATAATTGACAATTTCTTGATCAAAACAGAGAAACAACTAAAGAATGTAATTTGAGTCATCTGTTTGACGCGTTGAGTCGCCTGGTTAATCTAATTCAGTAATTAAGCGAGTGTACGTAACGTAAGTTGGAGTGGGGGGGTATGAAATTTGGACGGTTTGCATTGAGTTTGGTAGTACACGTGCGTGCTTGCGTATGGTTACGTCATTCGACGTCGTAGTCGTATACATTGCTTCCCATGCAAACTTGCACGTCGACGAGCTTTGAGGAGCAGAAGTATTCAAGAAGATATAAAAATAAATATTAATTTTAACAAATACTGTTAATTAATTCTAATAATAATATATCACTTATATTATTATTATGATTATTAGTAATTAATATCAAGTGACATGTATGAAATACTTAGGTGAGTCTAAGTTATTGAATTTGTTGCTTTCTCTCTTAAATTTAGACTCAATTAGGTTTTGCCTATGTGATTAATAATTATCGTTAAATTGAGCATAAAAAATGAAAATATTTATTCAATGATTCTATTTTATTGTTATAAAATTAGGAATTACGATAGTTCAATAGATTTACAGTACCTTTTTTTTAATAGTTTAACTATAACAGTTACATATATGAATAACTTCATAACACTTTTTTGCTTGAACTTAAGAGTTCTTGTCGGTCCCACTTTTTTCTTTATATAAATAATTATCTAATTTCTTAAAAATTTTAATCATAAAAGTACTTCTAGCTCCCGGGTGTCAAAATACCAAAACTTTTAAGTTAAATATTCCAAAAGATTAACTCTAGAGAGAATGATCCTCCAAGTTAATCATTAGAGTATATAATCAGATGTGATATGTAAAGAACTACATATATGTAACTTTATACTTATCTAATCATCTCGCCTTATCAAATGAATCATAAAAAATGAATGGCTAATGAATCTGCAACTTGTAAGAACACGATCATAAAGTTAAAATGATCAAATAGGGAAATAATTTCACACATATCTTATTCACGCGATCCTCTAAACATTCCCTCCGATCATATGACTCTCTAATCACTTCTTAATGCTATTATCCTTGTATCATTCTCCCTAATCTATTTTTTTTTCTCAGTCCATAAACTTGAATTTAATATGGAGAGACCAAAGTTTTGCTCCTAACGGAATTGGGTCCTCATGTCTATCTCTCACCAATATGATGTTGAGATCCACATTGTGTGCTGTTGAGCAAAAGTGGTTGTGGTGTCAATTCGTCGTCCAAAATCATGATTATGCATGGAATTTAGGGGAGCTATAAACCATGATTAGCGTTGAGAAGGAAGAAAAAGGGCCTTAACTAAATATATTGTGGTGCTACCGTTAGAGAAAGATAAACGATACCCCATTATCACCATAATATTCTATTTTATATTCTACCAAACCAATTCTTTTGCTCATAACTTGGCACTCCATTTCAATCTTCAAGTTCCAATGGAGCTGGTGGAGTTGAATTTGTGTTCATGTTATTTCTTTTAAAAATTCAACTTAAATTTATTTATTTATTGAAAAGAATTAAATTGGATCAAATCCAATTATCCAACGATGTTTAGATTATCGTTCAATAGTTAGATGATGACGACGACAATAACGACAATCATTTTAATCTAAGATTATTTTTCAATAGAAGAGTGGGTTGATAAGTTCATATGCCATGACCACACGTGCGTGGATATTGTATTAAAAAGAAGTTGGAATTTGCTTTCTCATATATGGTATGATTAAATCAAGGAAAAGTTTGGTGGAAAATCTTTTCCCAATTCTCGCATTAAGAGGATATGTTTATGGTCTGTGATGATGGTAAGTGATGTAGTTTGTGTAGTTTAGACTATAGACTGTATAGAATAGAGAGATTTGAAGTGATGAGTGATGAAAGCGCAACGCCTCCGACTCCGTCATCTCTGCTTGGCCTCTTATTGTTGCCTTGTGGTGGTTACACAAGAAAAAAAAAAAAAGGGGCCAAACAGATTCCTGGTATTGTGTCTGGCGGTGGTTTCAGAGGGGTTCTTTTCCATGAGATTTTAAGGTCTACTGTCGTCGTTTGGAGATTAGCCTCTGCCCCACCTTGCCTCCTTTTCATTTGGATTTTCGACCATCCCACCTCTCTCTCTCTCTCTCTCCAAATTGGGTCCAGTTCTAATTTAGTCCTACATAAAAATTCTGAAAAAATAATTTTACTGTCAGATCTTCTGCCTCAGAAAGTAGGAATTCTGAGTCTCATTCTCACTCTATTTTAAAAGGTCATTCTGCATAAACTTACCTAGTGTTGCATTTGGATGAGGGTTAATTTTGCAAGGGTGGATAACAAAAGGTGGATAATCAATTATGAATAACCTTTACTTCAAAAGGGTTTTCAAAAGTGAGATTAGAGAGGTAAATATACTCTTTAGTTACCAAATAAGGATAATAAAGGGTAACACATCATTCCATATACACACAGGTAGAAAATCTTACACATGTCCCAGAGATTGGTCGGATGCTCTAAGAGGCTTGGACGCCTTAGGCATAAAAGAATAAAAAAAGAATTAGGTCTTCCGATCGACGTCACCTATAAATAATAGTTGCACCTGAATCTTATGAAGCTTGTGGAGGTAGGGATGGAGTTCAAATTATGAGTATAGATGAATTTGAAAGATATTTTGATGATAGATATTTTTTTTATAAAAAATCAGATTCATCGAATTTAAAAAGTAATCGCTTTCAAAGGTGTAATGATTAATAATCAAAATAGGGCAATTCTTGAAAGAATCGTTAATCCGACAATGAGATATAGTTAAAATAGATTCAAATTTGATACAGATATAATTCATAGTAGGAAAATAAGTCTGACAAGAAATGTAAATTGAGATTCTAATGGATCCCATAGGAAGGTTAGGGGTGATGAAAGATAATTGAACGGATGAAATTTTTTCTTTAAATGATAACCAATATTTGTAGTTCAATATAGATATCATTGGTTTTCACGGCGAATAACACAAGCATAAAATGACATAATTCTGGTGCTGTAATTAGATAATTGGCCGAAATGTTTCGGTTAAAATGGTGATCATTTTTTAGAAACAAGTTAGGTCTAAGTTCAAATCAACTCTAACCTTATTTAACTTTTATATACTTTCAATTCCAACAACTTGACCTCAAACTCTCATGGACATATTTTGTCATTCTAACTCGGCCAACATGATTAAAAAGGTTGGAAGGATTGATACCACTATGGAAAGAGTGACAGAAGAAAGGCCCACTCTTGATGAATATTCAACTCCAATTTCATTTTACATTTATGTTAGATGTTTTGAATATTATTATTAAATTGCTGATTTACATATGATCAAAATGTTAATTTGATTTAATGATTATAATTATTAAATGTTGAACTTTTATCATAGCCGTCTATAAACAAGGCTCTAAAATCAGATTGACATCAACCATGTCAATCAGTCCCCCCTCCCTTTCCCCAAAGTAGCTTAAACTACAAGTAATATTGATTGGTTTATCATTTCTTTGGCTCAACCCTCAATCTAAATTCAATCTCATTTGCACTGGATATTGAAAAAATCCAATGCAAACCAACTTCAACTCAGATTACTATGAAGAGAAAAACAACTTTCCTACCGCACAGAAACAATAATATCAAAACAAAAATAGAAGAAAGAAAATTAACAAATAGAATCCAACCACAACACAGAGATTTATGTGGTTCTCTTTCAGTACGTCCACGTGTTCAACACCAATCCAATGTGCTCAAAAATAACAAATTGAAGGAGATACGACTCTTGCCCTTATTACAGTTTTTCGCTCTACACTCTCTTATGAAAAAGAAAACATTATATAATGCAAAAATGACAAAATTTCACTTCAATAAAATTTGGGTCGGGGGCGCTTTCCCCTGTGACCCACAGCGAGCTCAACTTGGAGCTCGACCGGTGGTAGTGCAGATCGGATCGACAGTACAAATCTGATAATCAAGCTCCACGAAACTTATAAATTACTCCAATCAAAATGAAAAATAGTATAGATTTTAATGTTTTTATAATATTATTATCAAATAAAAAAAATATATTGTTGTTTTCTCTCTCTCTCTCTCTAAGTGGGTGGCATCCTCTTCTAGAAGGGTAGCATGGTGAGCTAACCCCACTAAAAAGTACACCAAGGCAATGAAATGGAGCCCTTTTCAATGGGCCATGTCTTTCACCATCCTGTCCCACACATATAAATACTCCACCAAGCGACATCCATTTTCCTTACATTCTCCTCCTTTATCTTTCACCTTCTCTTGCTCTGAATCCTCAACGAGTATCTTACTCTAATTCAATTTGCTCTCTTTTTTTAGGGTAAGTTTGGAATCCATTAAAACTCGACTTTCTTTTAAGAATTGAGGTTTTGTGCTCCAGTTTAGGCTTACGGATTTATTCCATCAGGAGTAGATGGAAGACGTGAATCTGGCGGTGAACGGGCAGTCTCGAGTTCCACCGGGATTCCGGTTTCATCCGACGGAGGAGGAGCTCTTGCATTACTACCTGAGGAAGAAGGTGGCATATGAGAAGATTGACTTGGATGTTATCCGTGAAGTTGATCTCAATAAGCTTGAACCATGGGATATACAAGGTGTTTATTTCATAGCAAATCCTTTTGTTAATCTTCCATTTGTGTATATATATAAAGAGAATTACTATAACCCACATAGTATTTCCCTAATTTCTATGTGAATTTTACAGAAAAGTGTAGAATTGGCTCCACTCCGCAGAATGACTGGTACTTCTTTAGTCACAAGGACAAGAAGTATCCAACGGGAACTCGAACCAACCGCGCGACTGCCGCCGGATTCTGGAAGGCCACTGGTCGTGATAAGGTCATCTACTCAAGCTCCAAACGGATTGGAATGAGAAAAACTCTGGTGTTCTACAAGGGGAGGGCACCTCATGGCCAAAAGTCCGATTGGATCATGCATGAATACAGGCTCGATGATCATACAGATGCCAATTCTCAATCCAATGTAAGCTATCTTCTCCAATTTTCATCAATTTTCAACAGTGTATTTCTATCTTAAAAGGAAAAAAATCATTTGGACTTCAATACAATAACTTCACTTGAATTCAAACCCCTATACAAGATAAAAAACACATTTCCGTCCATATGGAAATAAGATCCTGTGCTTACTGCTAGCAAGATGATAGTTTTCAATCTGCAGACTGAAATATAAGTGTATTTTTCACTTGCCGGTGGTGAAAATAAATTTGTTTCCGGTTGGCACTGGGCAGTCCAAAATACTAGTGTGATAGGTGGATTGACCCAGTGTCTTATAAGTCTTTTGTTTTCTCCCCTCACAACCGATGTGAGACTATCATTCGCACTCCAACAATCTCCCCCTCGAACGAAGCTCTCTGGTGGATCAAACATTACCAACCATCCCGTTCGGCTAGTGGATTTCTGAGTCCATATGTTGTGACTTGAGGAGCTAGCTCTATTACCGCTTTTGGGACTGGACTTCAAGTCCAAAAGACTAGTCTGATAGGTGACCCAGTCTCCAAGTCTTTAGTTTTTTCCCCTGGCTACCATGTAACTCTCGTTCGCACTCCACCAGTTCCTCCCATGTTACACATCAGTGATACGCTTAGAAAGAAAATGAGTGTTAGCAATTGCCCATGGCCATCCCCAATACTTCAAAGGCCCATCTCAATATCTATCATTTTTTAGAAAAATCTTGTTTATCTTGTGCATTGGATATTCAATCTACTAATTCATTTTGTGTTCATCATCACAAATTCAGGCATCTAGCTTAATGGGAGAGACGATGCCGGAAGAAGGGTGGGTGGTTTGCCGGTTTTCAAGAAGAAAAGCTTTCACAAGTTCTCAGACAGCCCTAAAAATCCATCAATCGCCGGCGACGGCCATGCCCACATCCTACATTCATCTAGTGATGGGACCTTGGATCAGATTCTTCAGTACATGGGAAGAATGTGCAAGCAGGAAAAAGAGCCAAGCAGCAGCAGTGGCAGCAACCACCACCACCACAACTACACTAATTTTAACAGCTTCAACACCACCAACCACCACCTTAACAACAACATCAGATACCTAAAGCCAATTGAGATGAATATGGTTACTGGGCCCCATGAAAGATTCATGCAGCTCCCGCCGCTTGAAAGCCCGACCATCCCAGTGATTTCCGCCGACTGTCAACGGCTAGATCAATCCTGCAGTAGCCAGACTTGCTACACAGAAGCTCCAGTCACCGACCAAAGCAGTGGGGTGAATTTGAACCCGGTTTATTCAGCTGAACCCGGCATCTGTGACTGGGCATCCTTGGACCGGCTCCTTTCATCCCAGCTCAGCGGTCAAGGAGAGACATCCAAGCAAATGGCCTCCTTCAACAACGATCCCAACTTCACCACCTTCTGCTCAAGCCATGATCAGGACCTTCAATTGCTTCCCCATCTACGGTCAAGATCATTCAATTCCAATCAAGATTGCTCCAACGATGTGGATTTTTGGAGCTTTGAACGATCAACATCATTGTAATCAAACCCTTTGATGACACACGTTGAAATCTTCCTTCATTTCATGAACTGAACACCCTTAAGTCAGATTAATATTATTAGCAATGCCAGATATTATTGTAAGGTATTAGAACAAATAATGGAATTTAAAGCTGGGGTGGCATTGTCAAGCCTTATCTTTATCATAATTACGATGTCTTCCATCGTACTAATGTTGTTGAAGAAATATAGAAAATTGGGTGGTGTGATAATCTCCTCCTACCTGTAATAATTTCCCACCTTTTGTGAAGAGGAGTGTTGGAAATCGTTTACCATGTGTGGAAGCTTTTGCTTGATCTAACCTTGAACTGGAAACAGATGGAAAAAATAATAATAATAAAAGAGAAAGGTGGGCAAATCCACTTTTGTTCATATTTTTTTTTTTTAAATATTTGTCGAACTGATTGAATTAAATATTTATACTGTAAACTCTATTCAATATCTTTATATTGAAAATTAAAAAGTAAGAGTTGGGTTGCACTAATGAATTCTACTTTGGCATCAGTTCGTTAATTTAATGATTAAGATTGTAGCTTCTTTTTTGTATTAGTTTTAAAATTCATTATATTGAATAGTACCAGTTCAGATATTAAAAATTTCCATTAAAAACATAAAAAATAGTCATATCAAATAATATGATATTAAATTAAAGATACATGTGCCCATATTTGAAAGTTTAATATAAAAAAATCCTGCTAACAAATCTATTCCAAAAGTTGAGCATAGTGTAGAAATTCTTTATAAATGTATAACATTTTTTCACTAAGTAGTATCGAGATTTTCTATTTAAAATTAAGCATATGCCTTTGTTTGTGCTAATACACCTCTAAAAAGCCTTTTACTATCCAAGGCATCTCTACAAATAATTTTTTGAGCAATCCATTGGGGTTGGAGTGATGATAGGAAAAACCCACTTTAGAATGTGGGCCTGAGTTCGATTCCCACTCCACCTCAAAGGGCCTCTCTCCGTAGAATCATTTAGTGTGTAGATAGGGAGTTAGCACATACCCTGAAAATTAATCGGGTGCTTTAAGAAAACTGGACACCTTGGTTATAAATAAAATAGAAAAATTAAACTTTAATATTTGTCTTTATTGAATTTTCAGGGTTCTAGTATAATATTTGTTTTTACATATAAAATTTTGTCTAACTCAAGACACCTGATACAGTACAGGCCACTTTCATATTAAACTTTAAAAAAAAAAATCTACCTAATTGACGGACCAAATTTTAAACTTTGAAATTTTTTTTGATTCATACACTCAATTATGAGAACAGACGAAATATAAAGACTCCAACAAAGACTAAGACAACGCAACTAGAGACACCTTTACATGTTCGAAAGTTGGTGAAGAATATAAGAAAAAACTTTGAATTTCCATACTTTCTCTAACTAACTAATAAAAAATAATGGTCTGATGCTTTGTTTATTGTGGCTATGTTGCTCTGAAAAGAACAAAGGCAAAATGACTCCACCAGGCCCAATGGCTACTACATTGAAATGCCAACATTACAATAGCCCAATAGAGAAGCTGAGACCTATTAAAAAATCTGTATATATCCATTTTATTGAAGAATTTTAAAAATTAAATGAAATTGTTGTATAAAAGTGAATTTGTGATTTTTTTCAGATAGCTCTCATAGTGCTATGGAAAGAGGGGGTATTCGTTAATAATGTTGGTAGAAAATCACCTTCTCTACCACATACACCAATATAAAAAAAAAAATAGAAAAGAGAAATCAATAAAAGAAAAACAAACTACAACATAGATATTTTATATGGTTCTTTTTCGGTACGTCCGCGGGTTCAAACCAATCTACTATGCTCAGAAGCAAAACGAAGAAGAGACAGTTCTTGTTACGGATGTTCAATTCTCTCTCTTACACAAAACAACCATTTATACTATCTTAATTAGGGTTTTGCATAAGATGTCATGTGAAAAATATAAAATTACATTAAAAATAATTCGACCTACGACTAAATCGACAGTCTATCTTTCATGATCAAACTCCACATAACTTAACAAATATAACAATCAGCACTTGGTGGAATTGAGAAGAGTCTTTGAAGTTTTTAGTTTTTCATAATTTTTATAATTCATTTTTAAAATATAATAATTGTTGGTGTCATTATAATTTTATACTAAATCATAATTATGAAAGTAATTGAAATTTTATTGAATCCAACTGTTCAATCAATAGTTTAAATTTTTAAAAATTGCCCACTTCTAACATTTTAAAGAAAATTACTAAATTATATATAAATAATTTGTCAATTTAATTATCATCTCACCTTTGGAGGGTGATACATCCTCCCATTGTGTCCCAATTCTCACTTTGGATGGATCGTCACATATTGGCTTACATGCACCACTTTTAAGTTGACAAAATTGATGTCACACATGAGAGAGAATATACATGACTTAATGTGTACGAAATTAAGTTAAAGAGTTGGTAACAACAGGGAAAATCTTTCATATGAATAGAGAATTCTAGTGAAGGACTGACATACATAAGCCGCTGCCGCCAATGAACCACCCGTCAATAGCAGTAATTTTTTTAATTATTTAACTTATATGAGATGATGCTTAAATATAAAAATTAAATTAAATTAAATTATTTATTTTTCTGACTTTTATTAGTCATCGAGGAAGTGTGGTTGATGCAAAAATTAATACATGAGTATATTTTGAAATTGCACTTTATTTTACATTATTTTGACAATCATATAATTAGGCTTATAAACAGATCCAGGACCTCGCATAATTGTTAACAAAATGGGCTAGATCCTAAAGTCTGTTTATTGTACGTAGATCGAACCTTTACAGTTAGTTAATTTTCAGACGGGCTGTGGACGAGTCAGAAAGCGAGTCGAACTCACTTACAGACATTATACAAAACTGACATCCTTACTCACTTTTTCTCACTCTGGTTCGCTCTTTCCATTTCTTCCCTTCTCTAGCGTCTCTTCATTTCTTCTATTCTCCAGTCGGGCGAGCCCGATTCAGATCCGTTTACATGCTTGAATATCATATATTTATTTTAAAATATTATAAAATAAAATAAATTATTTTCATTAATTAACTTTTTATCGATTTGAACTTCGACAAAAAGACCCCTATAAGTAAAACCTTTATCAATAAATCTTCATGGCCATATCTGTATTTTTATTTTTTATTTTGAATGTAGTATATTTCTATTGACTTTTTACCCAACATCCATCAGCTTTTCTCTAAAGCCTTTACAACGGGAGTCCTTTACGGGCCTTCGAAATCATTGGCTCAGATATTGTTCTTGATTGCCACGTGCTCAAAAGCCAATCTAACTCCATCCACATTTACCTTATTTAATTAATAGTTATATATGTTTAAATTATTTAATTTGATTAGTCAGTCTATAATTTATTATTTTTAAACTTATATATGTTTTGACTCTTAAAGATAGAATTGTTCAGGCTCATTAAACTTGAAATAGTTCAATTTTCATAATAATTAGTATATAATAGTGTAAGCAGGAGTATAAATATCTGTCGATATCCGATATATATTGTTGATATCAATCCTATTTGTGATTTTTTTTTTTTAAATAAGAGAAAAGAATTTATCAATTGATACCGAAATTTCTACCCTTTATAATTTATAAGAATGTATAAGTACCGATTATATTAAATAAATTGAGATGTTGTGCATCTCTAAAGACTAAATTCAAACGCATTTGAGCTTTTTGTGATGGGATTTGAAACTATGAATGAATATTAGTTTATATTATTAAATATCTATCACTATTTAAAATATTAATATAATTTTTTAATTAAATAGAGATCTAAAAGTTTTCCTACCTAATATTTGTTTCTTGAAGAGAATGTTCTTATAAAGTGAAAATATTATAATCCCAATTGAACTTTATTGGCTAAGGCATAATGGACGTTAGACAAAGTGAGACAACCCACCTCTCCCTTAAAAATTAAAAATGAAAATGACATAAATTAAACAATTAAAAAGCAAAGAAGGGTAGCATATTATAACTTATAAGTAAATTCTAAATATTAATCTACATAAAATCAATAAATATCCATTAAGTTTTTTTCTCTTTATGATACTTTTATTATATTAGTATTTCCAATATTTCCTGCTAACTAGATAACAAGTAAGTTCTAAAAATATAAAAATATGGAAAATATTGACGGATTTTTATTATGGTTTAAATTTTTGAAAAATTCAAAAAACTAAATCGGAATTGACTCAAATTGGAAGAATTATTCGTTGAACGAGTCTATAAATTCTACTAATTTTTTCAATTGAATTGAAAGTTTATTAAATTATTTAATTTAATAAAATCTTAAGTCTTAATTCAAATTTTTAGTCTCTAAAAAAAAATCTGGCCATCAACATCGATCTTTGTCTCGCCAGTTTCTCGTTCCAATCATCCCTCCATGGTCCACGTGGCACGTGTTGACAATTGCACGTCAGGTAATCATTCCTATTGAGGGGTGGGGCCTTCATGTGCCGACAAGGCCACCTTAAACCCTTGTTTAGTGGCGTAATCACGAGCTTATTACTCTTATTCGTCGTTTAATTAGGGTACAACCTCGGATCACTCCATTCAAATTTAATTTGGATTAGACTTAGATTAAAAAAAAAATGTCTTTGTGCTTTCAGACATAATTTGCAATTTGGGTTTTGAAATTTGGGCACATATTTTGTATTATTTCTTTGGGTCAAGTCATTCATATTTTGAGTTTTTAGGTATCGATTTATCATTATCTATCATAATTTGTCTCATTTATCTTTAATTGACACTTTTAATTGAGTTCAATAGTATTCATGTGACTTTGTTAATTGCACTTCATCCACCTCTTATGGCAATAAGAAAGACATAATGCATTTAAAATTTTATTATTTAATTATTCATTAAATTGCTGATAGTAAGAATTATTTAACTGGTAGTCTTTTTTTTATAAAAAAATTTACGAGTGGAAAATCAAGGAATATTCTGCGGGTCGGGTCAAAACCTGACTTGAGTTGCAGTCCTACTTAGGACACACCAAGGTTATACCATGGGGGCTCGAACCTACAACCTTCCGCTTCTTGAGGCGGGAGGCAACCACATAGGTGTAGTTCAACTAGTAGGCTTTTTATTGGGTTAAGTTTCTAGTTGAGTCACTGAGTCAATCTGACCCAGTAAAGCACTTGATCACTGGGTAGGATTAAGCTAGTTGTGTTGGAATTTGAACTCACTAGACTGAGTTGTTGATTGACTCGCTGAGTTGACACAATCCAATCATGTACCTTGTCATTAGGTAGGGCAAGTTTGGTGGTACTTGATTTTAGTTTAATCGAGTCAAGGTAGTATTAGTAGAGTCATTGAGTCAAGAGATAAAATTAGATTTTGATTGAATTATTTCATAGACTATATTAGGCCTTCAAATAGAAAATTAGTTGTTATTTTTTAGAATTTAAGAGTTGTTTGAATGAACGTTAATAATTTTTAGTGACATTATAAAGTTATAGATAATATATGACCCAAGGTAATACTTATTTTGATAATCTAGTTATAGACTTCATAATTATGTATGAAAAGTGATTTCATTTTGGTGATTTATTAACTATATAATTTTTCAATATGTTTTAAGACAAATCTATATCATTCAAAAAATTAATTGTATTAAATTAGATCTAGTTACGTGACTGATTCGCTGAGTCACGTAGTTGACGTGACCGAGTAACTAACAATCTAACTGAGTCCTAATAAAAAAAAAAAATTATTTTAAGAAAGTTAAAATTTTCCACTTAATTGACTCACCAAATCTCATAATCGACCCTACCTAAAAAAACAAGTAATAAAGATCAAGCAAGTGATTAATGCTAATGAGGAATGGTAGTATTATGATCTTGTTCTTTATGAAAGTGACAAAAGGGTAACACACATAACAGACTAATCATACATCACATTCACAAATTTCAAATTAATTGACCCATCTTATACAATAAAATATTTAATAATAATGTTTTGATCCAAGCTCACCAAAGCCTTCTCCCCTCGTTCAACCAAACGTGACAAGTAAATAATGTGCTCTAAATTTAAAATGAATAAAATTTGTCACTAATGTTAGGTATGTAGGACCATCTAAACTTTCATAACATGAAAGGTGCTGCACCTGGTTTCCAAAGTGGCTTTAGTCTTCAATTGGTATGATAACAATAGACAAACATATGAAAAATGAGAAATTGAGATTACATATTTGAGAATATTTTCTCTCTCTCCACAAGTTGATTGTAGAGTTTCTAAATTTCACATTTGAAACTGACTTAATTTTGCTGAAATTTGAATCGAATTGGGTCAATTTTAGCTTGTCTTTTTTCGACCCGTGACTAACATATTTTTTTAATCAAGAATTAAAGATGCTTTTTTGTATTCTCCTAAGCAATCAATGACTTCAATTAATCTGAAGAATATATAATTATGATCAATTATTTGTTTGAGTGGTAGGATATTCTCATTTTGTATGAGAGGACTTGTCATCAAACCTTTGAAATGTCTAATCTTATCCATAGTGCTTGTGGGTGGTGTAATGGATCTGGAATTTTATCTATGATCACCATAAAATGGGGTCGGCGGGTTTTCATCTATTAAAAAAAAATTATGATCAATTAAAATTATAGAATTTGAACATACAGAACCGCATATTTTCAATGTTTGTTATTTATTAAGTGTTATTCTCAGTTTGATTGTTATTATTATCATACAACTTAAGCTAACTCTGTTCTATTTTTCTACCCTTTCCCTTGTCTAAAGTTAAAAGGTTGAAAAGACTTAAAACTCTAAGGCACTTTCAATTAATTATGCACGAGTTATTATAGACTTAGAACCATCATAATTATCCAAGTCGTTTAGTTGATTAGTTCTAATGTGGATAGTTAATAGCCTTTTAATGATACTCACTTAATGGAAAACTCCAAAGTTGCACCTTGGTCGTCCATTGTAGGTAAGAAGGCTTGCAGAGTTTCGAAGATTAATCGAGTGTTCTAAGAAGTCAAGACATTTTAGTCATAATAAAAACTCTATGTCATGTACGTTGAATGTCGATCTCACATTCTGATTAGAGGGATGTTTTTAAATGTCGATTGATATTTTTCTAAATGTGAGTCATACTCCAATTAATTAATTAGAATCACCTATTAATTCTTAATTCAAGTGATGCACATGCATAATAAGGGTGTCCATTATTGTTATTGTTATTGTCATACTAATGTTCATATACATTTCTTCAGACATGTACCTCATTGCAGCAAAATTCCTGTATCTTGCGGGATGGTTGTCATATATTTAAATAGGACAATATTCTTTTAATTTTATAGAGTCAATAAACATATCTCATTATCAAATAACATACTCTCTCTGTCCCAAATTAGTTGTCTTATATAGATTTTGGAATTATCTCAAAATCGTTGTCTCATTTATATTAAAGTAGTATAAAGTGTGTTGAAAATGGATGAGATCACATAAAGTGCTAGTCTTATATAGAGAGTTCTTTAAAAAATACAAATATTTTAAATGAGACAATTAAAAGGAGATGGAGGGAGTATAATTTAAATTGATTATATTATATCAAATTACCTATACAAATCATACTTCTCTTAATTTTCTTACATCATTGGTTTTAGCATTAATCTTATTGTTATATTTAGATGTGACAAAAAGATTTTTTGTTTAAAATTTTATTTCAATTCATCAATTAAACCTTAATTAATAATTTAATATCATTTATAATATCTATATAAATGGCACGGGCTTGACCGAGTTTAACTGCGGTTGAAACTGGTTAAACCTTATTTAACCCAACTTTCTATTTAAACGGTTTATTAGATGAGTTAATTTAAAAAAAAAAAAACTCCTCCGATCCACCCTTTATAACTAAGCAAGCCACTCAACCTATCATCATGTAAATCTCATTTGTGGTATGAAACATGGTACCACACTAAAATTATGTGGCCATAGCAAAATAATTGTCTATAAAAATACCTACCATTTCCAAACACCAAGACAGGAATAAAAAATAATCATGAAATTCAGCCGAATGTTTGGACTTTTGAACTCTTCGTGGGGTCTTAGGTATTATGGAAACCAAAGAAAACTCTCTTTGAACATCTAAAATGAGATGATTTCCAACATTTTCATTACTACTGCCTAAGAGTGTACTTCTTCACGTAATTATTCAATTTTATGTTTATATATTTAAGAAAAGACGTTTGTAATAATCCTTGTAATAATCCTGTTCGTAGGTTGCTCTTTTCACAAGAAGCACCAACCACCTCCTATAATCAATGTCATGTGACTTATCCTTCAAAAATATCCACTCTATTTGTTCTTCAAATGTCACCATTCTTTACTTTGGTTGCCCTACATTTCCAGAGTTAGGATTGTTAAGATTCGGTAAAAGACTAGTCTGATAGGTGAAGTGACTTAAGTTTTTTATAAGTTTCTAAATATCACCATTCACAGCTAATGAGACCCATTCACTTCACAAGCAATATGACTCTCAGTATCAACCTTGAAACCTCAGGGGCCCTAGGCGCAGTGCATCGGTGGGGGCCCTAGGCCTTGAGAGCAGTGCAAGTGGCGGCCCTACAGCCCATTGGTCACATTGGGGAGCCCTAGGCGGCGGCCTAGTTGGCCTAAAGCCAAGACCAGCCCTGATGACTCTGATACCACTTGTTAAGACTAGTACAAAAGACAAGTCCTTTATAAGTCTTTAAATCTTCTCATTTACAACCGATGTGGGACTTGTTCGCTGCCCCAATTAGGTTATGATAAATTATGTTAATCTTTTATTAATAATGTTGTAAAACTATAAATTTAATTCTAGTCTAATAGAATGCATACAATTTCATGGCATTCTTATCTATAATAAAAAAAAAAAATGTTACTTAAAAATACATCGCCCTTAAAAAAATTCAAGTATTGGAGGAATGCTTCTACTTTAATGTTAACTCAACAACGGCAAAATAATTATCTTTATATAGTTACTTTTTTATAGGTATTATTATTATTACCATGAAGATAATTCTTCAAAAAAGAAAACAAATGACAATAATCACTTTGATAATGTAGAACAATAATACCATGTTCGTTGACTCATTATCTATCAAATCATTTTCATTATTCACAAAATCAAGGTTTTTATTATTCACTTTTATTTTATTCCTTATATTTACAAATTTCAAATCTTTACTTAAAGAATAGTTTCTTACTTCTAAATATATATTCAAACCATCATTTTCTTGTGAATTGAGATTATTTAAAAAAAATGCTGTGTTTCAATTTATTTATTTAAAATTAATTATTGGATTTTATGTCATTAAGATTATTCCATTATAAATTATAATTTTAATCATCCATGTGTATAAGGATCTCAATTTTAGTGTTTTGCATTGTCGATTCAAACCTAAAATCCACTTAGCCACATTTTTCTCCCTTTTTCCCATGGCCTAGAATGGCACTCTTTTTTGCTTAAATAACAATTTCTCTTTTATTTCTGGATTTTTTCTTTTGAGATTAGATTATTTTGGCATATCTCTAATTTATTGCCACACTCAATATCATTTAATTAGTATTGTTGAGTAATAGAACTTTGATGGAACGTCTGAAAAATTCAGATAGTATACTTGAATATCTTAATCTTAAAATAAATAAATAAACAATAAAGTTGCTTACAAAGCCAAAATCATCTCAGCCAAGACAAACAGAGATTGATTTGTATTAAACTATAAAAATTATTTTTTTTAAAGAAAATTTAAATTAAAAACCATGGCAAAAAGGGTCTTACACTCTCACCTAACCATTTTGGAGCCTTCAAGAATCCTTTGAATTGGAGTGAAGGGCAGCATAGGGAAGGAGTTGTAAATGATCATCCTTAATCCTTAATTATGGTTAATGTTACGTGCAAATGACGTTGTGGGTACTCAATAATTCCAAAAAGACTAATTACTTTATCTAGGAATATAATTTTATAATTTTATATTGTTGTTGCTAATCAAGCACCAATGTCTTATTAAATGTCAATTTTGGGTGTCAAGTTAAACGGTAGTATAGTGCTTTGACCTTCAAATGTTTTTAAGTGCAATTGATGGCAATTTGCATACCAAAATTTGATGGGTTTCAGTAGCAAATAATGACAATTATTAAAAGATTAAAAGAGCATAATTGACTGTAGTTGAACTGGGTACATCACCCAACAACTTCACCACATTGGGCCTTCTTCAAACCCTAAAAGAAATTGACAGCAAACTACTTTCAATTAAGTGAAGGGTGGTTTTTCAAAAAAATCTATTGATGGATGTACTGATCGGAGCAAAATGTATTATGATGGATGCATTGGTATGAATTAAATGTGTGTGCACTAGTAGTGCTAGACAAAAAATTTGTTCCACATTGTCTGGGAAGAGTGTCCGGATCTTGAATATACGAGGATCGCCTTCTTCATCTACCATATGACGTTTTCCTGGAGATGGATCGAAGTTCAAAAGAAGACAAAACCATATGGGTCAGAGTCCAAAGCGGACAAAAATATATTGGGTGGATCCGGATCATTACATTTTTTATTTTATTAAAATCACACGTCTTATTTTTTTTTTCAACAGTTGAAAGATATTTAAAAAAAAAAAAAAACAGAGAATGATGCCTCATTCTACCATGACCAGAAAGTGTCAAAGTCACTAACCCTAGAGAGGGAATGCTCTTGGATGTTGATGCTCACAATGTTTTAGTCATGAGATGATGCAAAGTACAGTTATTAATTGACATTTTAAAATTAAGATTTAATTTGAACATTAATTCAGCTTAATAATTTAGATAAGTTTTCCAACTGCCCTTGAATTTTTCACCTTTTGTCATAATAATTTGAAATGTTTTTTTATAAAAATATTGTTTTGAAAATCACACTCCTTCACATACATCCAAAGAGAAGCAAAATTTGTAACTTCAACCGCATGTTGGACATTAAAAGAAAAACATTTAGAGATATATAACAATTTCTAAGTTTTAAAGTACTAAAATATTTCAGCCATTTTAGCCTACTCTAGGCTCTGTTTTTTTTTTAATAATTTTAGCCAAAATTCCGAGTTTCAACCAAAACGGGCCCTAATTTTGGCCCATTTAGCCCCAAAAAATTTAGCATTTCAGAAATCTCGGTTTTTCCAAAAGAAACCTGACATTCAGAAAATTTACAAATCACATCACTTGTCAAAATATTTTGACCAAAGTTTTAGATTTCTTCCACTTTTTTTCTTAATCTCATACATATATAGATGCATAGATAATATTATGTATATTTAGTGTCTAATCAAGTTTAAATATTGGGATGAAAATTTGGTGGCCTAAATATCCAATTTGAGCTTGAACTCAGGCTCAGGCCTTGCTAATTCAACTCCGATTATATTTGGGCTCCAATAATTTGAAAATTTAGTTGATGATAAGTTTAAACTGTTTCTTTTATATATAGATAGACAAAGTAAAATTATAATCAAAACAAAAATATTTACCCAATAATTTAACTTTGATACTTAAAAATCAAGGATAATGATCACCAGATGAAGTCCAATTAGGAGATTTGATAGATTTAGTTTACAGGATAGCCTATCAATCTGTTTATTTCTCGATTTCATAAAATTAGACCTGTCATCAGCTCGTTAGAGAACTTGAACTTAAAAGATCGAGCATTTCATAGCCCTTTGCCACTGTTAAATTAGAGAGAAAATGTTTAAAAGCATAGGTCAACGTATCGGCCGCGGAAATTTTCTGGTTGCAATGCAATGGCCGATACATTGTGGAACAACGACACAATTCCTACCAAAAGAAGAACAGAAACAAGGCCACAATTCCGTAACAACTGTACAATTAATTTAGCATTATTCTCCTTACAATTGTATGTATATGATACAATTTCTAATCTGCCTCCATTGTTGTCGTCGCCATCATGGAACCCATTTTCTCATCTTCTAGTTTCCATCTACTATAAATCTCTATGATAAAAATGCTTGTCTAAATGTCCCTAAAAAAGACAAAACTATGTGGCAATGGAAACCACCACCTCAAAACTGCATACATGAACACCATGAGTGCCTCATGGAAACCCAGGGAATTGAAAGGTTCACAAATTCCACCTTCATCACAACTCTGTTTTGATCCAGCAGAGAAACCAGAAACCCCCCAGGAAATGCTGCGCTGCATTTATCGGACTCATGATCATAAAGTTGATAGGTCTCTGTAGATTGTAGCGATGCTCTCTACACATGCAAAGCTTCTCGTAGTACCGCATGTAATTAGACCCATATTTCAGAAGACAGCCACTGCACTGGTGCTTTAAATGTCCATTGCAAGAGTATTTTGAGAGCCCTGGTGAATGTATGAAGTGCTAAGAACAATAATATAATGAAGATTATAATGGTAAAGATAGCAGTGATGATGTGTGCTGAATTATATGATGCTTGGCACAAGAATATGCATAGTGTTCTCAGGGCTCAAACACCTGGGTTGGCCTAGAAATTAATTGGATGAAAAGGCCCGGAAATGTCCCAATAAGACCAACATAGCTTGACATATTGACCGTTGAATGGGTGATAAAAAATGAAGCACAGTAGCTCATAGATTTCGCATGGAGAAGACCCCAGAACACACTCATTAGTTGTTATCTTGCAACGTGGGCCATTTTGGACATGGTTATTATGTGAACCTTTAGTCAAAGTTTTGGATCAGTAGACCATGGCCCTCATGCAAAAATTCGAGTCTTAAGAATTCTATGTCTATCTAAGGTCAGTATCATATAATATTCTGATAAGGAAATGGTGAAATTACATTGTATATTGGTCCAAGTGGAGTACAGTCTTCAATCTTTAGAATATGTTTGTGCATAGTCTTTGATTCTTTGCTTGAGATGCTGTAAGAAAATCAAAATTTGCAAATTACTGAAAAGGAGACCAACAAAAGAAATGGTATATGCTAATGCAAGAAAATCTTCAAGAGTTAACCTTCAATTCTTCATGAAGCACAATGAACACCTTCTTCATCTGTTTGTGTTTCTGCATCAGTTGGGTGAAGCATGATTTAGTATGGATGAAAAAATCACGAAGCAATAACAGCGGGCAAACAAATGATACTGGTGAACATATCCAATAATTTCTTTCTTTTTTTTGAAAAAGGCATTTCCAATACTTCATTAAGTAGGAAATTTAGACTCATTGCATCTTCAGAATCAACACAAAAGCATAGAAATACAATGATACTATAAGTTTATTATTTAATAGAACTTAGTCCAAAAGAATATATGTAACAGAGAAGTGTCTTCATAATAGAACTATATCAGTACGACATAAATGAAGATAAAATACAGAATGAAAGTTAATTTGTCTTTATTTTCCTAATAAGCGCAACAAAAAAGAATTTCTTTTCACTTTTAAATGGAGTCTGCTCTATAATAGAAAATTGTAATATGTTTGTCATGTGTTTGACAAATTTTCTTTTTTTGAAAATGGAATATTATCCAGAACATAGATTACAATAAATTGAATACTTGTAACTGCCATATTTCCTGCAGTGTGCTTGGGGAAAAAAGTCCCAAGATGGTTGGCTTCCATCAATTTTGTGACTCAAATGACACAGCATACAGCCATACGATCTTTGGACACACATATTTGATATTTGAAGGCCCAGGCTACCTGTCACAACAAAACTCATATACAAGCATTCCCACCAACAACGAAAAAATTAATAATTGTTCAGGATCTCCTAAATTAATATGCCCTGTCTTGGTCCAGATATGAGATTTCCCTCCATGAATTTCAGGCCCCTTCAATAGACTGGGGCTCTGTTCCAAACAAAAAGGATTTCCAACTTGAATAACGTAAGATATAGGAGCACATTTGGCCTGTCTACACATCAAGGAGGTGAATAATGGCCAAGCCTTGTGAGCCAATTCATAAAATAGTAGCATCACTTGCCCCTGAAGGGGGGTGATGGTGGTAATGAACAAAATTGGAACCCCAAACTTTGATAATGACCAAAGTTAAATCTTAGATTCATCATCCTGTGGCTTGTGGATGTAACATTATTTTACAGACATGATTTGAAATAAGTAGAAACAGCTTGAAACAGAATCCCAATAAGTTGGCCCTTTCCTTCACTTTTCTTGGAGATGGTATCATGACTAAAACCACAAACTTTATGGCAGCACAATACATTAAGAACTCACCATTTGTGCTACAAGCTGTTATCATAAGTTGGCCTTTTTTTTAACAGAAAAAAAATAGCAACACATGTACATCTGGATTGACATTTTTTGGCCATATCGACGGCATTGAAGTGTTGAATGCCATAGCTAATATTCAAGGGTCACGTAATATGGAATTTATTGAATGCTTCGATGAGAAATGAATGATGCAATAGAATAATATGCCTATTTTAACTTCTTCACTAATATGACTGCCATGTTAATATCCCATCAAATCTTCAATTACAATATGTGGTACAAGGTAAGAGTTAAGAGATCTGCTAGCCTTTTTTCCTTTTATTTTTGGGGGCATAGAGATCTGTTAGTATTTCAGTGGCAGTTAGATAAGCACCTTAAGAACATGAGCATACCATTCCACATCTACGATAAGTTTCCTTGATCTGTTCCAGGATGTTATAATATCCATCTCTGCCTTTAGCAAGTTCAAGGTTCTGGTTCAGTTTTTGGAAGTTGCTCCTGAAAGCATAGGTTTGACATGGATGACAAAGAGAAATATTAACCAACCCATTAAACAAAATCCAAAGCTTTTACTGTAACAGCATCATGTGAGAAAAAATAGGGAAAAAGAGAGGTTACCGGTAGCTCTCTATATCCATGTTCAATAAGCAGTAATGTTCATACTTTGTCTTATATTCTCGCACATATTCCTCATACCTGCAAAATACAAAAAGCATGTCAGCAAAAGGATTGAATTCCTGGTCCTAAAATCATTAGGAGGTTTTTGGATGTTCAAGAAAAGACCATTAATGTGCATGAAAACGAGTACAAGCATTTATTCATGGTGTGTTGAGGCAAATGACCAGAATAAACAAAGATTTCGTGACTTTATATGCACACACATACAAATTAGTTAAAATAATCCTACTTCTTATTGGTAATGAGACTAAAAAGAATTTTTTTTAAAAAAAAGGCCTAAAGAACATAGCAACAAAAGAAAGCAGAATGAAAATCAAGCCTCTTTTAGCCATCACTCATCTTGTTCGACTCTCCATATCAGGTGAGAACAGATCTTTTAACACTCGCCTAAGCCACCCATGGATCAAGTCTTTGAAGACACCACTCAAGGCTTATTAGATCTATATTCATTTCATTATGCTCGAAACTTTCAAATATTCAATGAGAAGATTGTGATACAAATTTAAAAATTTGTGTCAACACATACAACTGATTCTCTTATAAAAGAAGAATTTACTTCAGCTACAAGCCAAACAAAGAACCACACGCTAAAATTACATTTAACCAAATCCTAGGAAGGATTATACAAAGAATAGGTAAAAGGTGAAAATACGAGGGTCATGAGGGCATTGAAATCAAATATTCTCCTTCAAACTCTTTAACGTTCATAAAATCATGCCTCTTCCTACATAATCAATCATTCCTGTCTTATAGTTCAGCAAAGAAGAAAATTTTGTACTACCAGCAGTTGTCACTAATGGTAGGTAAGACTAGCACTGAAAACTTGAACCCATGAGATAGATATCAACCATTAAGCTAGAATCTCACCATTTGCTTAATGTCGATAATTATGTGCATATATCATGATTCATGAAAAATAAGCCTACTGGGATGCACATGCATCACTTCACATAACAAGAATACCTTCCTAATAAATAGCAAGCCAAGGTATTGTAGCGCCTCCCACATGCATGTGTGACCTTACATACTCTTCATGATTATCATCCATGATATGGAATACTACCTTTGGCTTAAATAATGAAGATAGTGCATATATCATCATTGATGAAAAACCAGTCGAGTGTGCATGATACATGAGAGATGCTAGAGTGTGACTTCACATATCAACAAGAGCTCCCTAAGAAATAGAAAACCAAGATATTGTAGTGAATCTGACATGTATATGTGCAACTTACACCATGCCTATGTCTCTACAGTTAAAAGAAAGAAAATGCATACAGAGCTGTGCAGATTTGAATGCAGACATATGCAAACATCTGGTACCCATGCAGGTCCCCTGCATTCCAATGAACTATTTTGTTCATAGATTCTAAACAATTTTTGTGCATTCTGAGGATGCAGTTACAACCAATTAAAGTAAAAACTTACTGCATATGATCTTTTATTGGACCCTTGAGTTCTGGCTCATCTTTGTCATACTTAGAGTAGAAAGAATTATCTTCATCTGAAGAAGATTCCCTCCCTTTTCTACCATTAGCATTGTTCCCCTTCCAAAAGCCATCTTTCCTTCTATCAGTTGATTCTGTCACTGTATTAGATTTCTGTGCTTTGGTTTCTTTGCCAGCATTGGAATTCACCAATTGATCCAGCCGTTTAGCCTCATGTTGTTGTATGATCCCACTAGGTGTTGTCCTGTGGCTATCAAGAGTGCTCCCTTGATTTTCTCTACTGACATTCTTTCTAGCTCTACTTGCCATGTCAGCCAGCTTATCTAATTGAGATCCAGCTTCTACATCATTTCGATCTGCTCTAGGAAATTGTAGAGCTTGAGGAGGCACAAATCTTTGTTGAGGCCTTGTAGAATCTTCCGCATCAGCTTCTGACATCCTCTTCTTGAACAAAGCTTCTTGATTACCATGAGCTCCTGACTTTAGATTGGAAGGTGATGGTTTTTTAGATTCTTGACTCAACCTTCCCACTGGTCCTCCTCTACCCAAATCATAACTCAGATTATCTTGAGAACTTGGTTTGTTCTCAGATGATTTGAACGAATTTTTTCTCTCAAATGACCTCTTCATTGCTTGTGCCTCCTCGGGGACAGGCTCACGAAATTCACCCAACTCCAAGTCTGAAACCTCTCTCCTTAACATGCTTCCCCTATCAACATCAGGTTTACTGTTATCATCAGGCATGTATTGAGAGTTCAAGTGTGTCATCTGTGCACCATCCTTGATCTTTCCACCTTGCTCCCCACACTTCCTAAATTGTGAATCAGAGACCATTGATGACTTGTCTCCAGCACCACTTCCTCTTGCATTTCTCATAAAAGATTTTTCAAAACTATCTCCATCCTCATCTTGTGTTTCTTTTTGCAGTCTGTCTTTGGTCTGAAACTTGTGCTGAAAATTTACATTTTTTGAAGTAGGCACATCAGATTCATCAGGAAATCCAAAAACCCTTTCAGAATGTTTAGCAACTCTACTAAAGTTCTCAGTGTACTTCCCAGGTCTCTCCATAAGGTCGGTGGCCTTTCCCTTTGCATTAAGATCAATGGTCCTTAAACCTGGCTGATGGGTCTCTGGAATAGAGGGATTCCGCAGATCTGCACCCATCTGAGTCCTCTGTACACTTTCATATACCATAGATCTTCCAGACACTGTATTTCCATCCCTATTAGCTCTATCAGTTACAGTTGGTGTGTGATATTTGAATGAATCTTGAACATCATCCCTATTAGCTCTATCAATTACAGGTGGTGTGTGATATTTGTATGAATCTTGAGCATCGCTTGCTGCCTTTAGCCTCTTGGCACTTTCTAACTTCTCCTGGCAGGGAACCTTCAGATCAAAACCCCTTTTGGATTTTGCTTTAACTCTCTCAGAATGGTCAGAGTGCTTAGGACTGGAACTGTCTTTTACCATTTTTTTCCTTCCACCCATATTCTGTTTCATCACATGGTCCCTTGTGTCATTATGAAAGTTCCCTATATGGGGAAACTGCTGATTCTCTGACTGTCTCTGATGTCCTGGTGAAAAGGGCTCATCCAACGATCTCATTTTTGTTTCATGAGGTACCAAGCCAATACTTTCAGCCACTTTCTTTTCACGATTTTCACATATGTTGATATTGTTAGCAATAGGTGACTCATCAATAATGTCAACCGCTTCCGCTGTATCATCACACTTCTCAATGTCAACTGAATCTGGGGCTGGAAATATGGTTATCCAACTTATTTTCATCAATGCAATTCTTTGAACTGGTCATTTTAAACTTATGGCCTACTTCTTCTTTGTCATCATCACTCATGATATCCACATCCTGATCAGAGCCCTCCTTGCTGCTGGAGGAACCATCACTGTCGCTGTCACTGCTGCTTCCACTTCCACTTCCTGCAGGACTTCTGCTTTTGCTCCTACTCTGGCTTCCACTGTCACTTCCACTGTCACTACTGTCACTGTCACTTTCACTATCACTTCCACTCTCACTAGAGTTGCCTGCCCTTCCATAACTGTTATTATTGGCCTTATCTTCACTACCAAAGATATCTTTACAAATTTTTTCTGCATCAATCTTTTCCACAACATTTAATTCTTCTTCCAATCCTGAACCCAACTGAGTCTGTTGCTCAAAATCTTCAGCCGTTGTCTTCTCTGCGAAGGTTGGTTCTGCAAGTGGCGTTTGTTTGCCTAGACACTCAGGAGAACTGAGAAGAGAAGATAGGAACTCATTACCAATGTTGTGAAAATCGAAGCATATCATAAATCGTTAATATATCTTGAATCGCAAATCGTATATCGTAAATCGTAGAATCGTAAGATTCATAAGTGTTTTCCCTTAAAAATATTTAATATATGAAATAATGTAAAATATATCTAAAATGTAATAACATGAGCAATTCTTCAACTTTTTTTCAATATTAAGTGAATTCTATATAATTAGTTCATTGGGGCTCAAATTTCAATGCTCCAACTCCCAAAAGTATAAGACCAATGTATAATCTAACTATACTGTGCAAAGTCAATAATAAACTAAAAAACCCTAAAAAAATCGAAAGGTCTTAAATATTCATTAACTCAAGCCTTAAAAACTATTAAAACGAAATGTTTCATGCTTTCACACTCCTAATAACCCCATAATTCTATTATTTATACGAATCGTAAGATTTGTTGATAGATACGAATCGTTCCTCTTATCATATCGTATGAATCGTAAGATACGAATCGTGTATCGTAAGATTTTAACAACCATGCTCATTACACTCAAGTCAAACTGAAAGGACAATTGTTGATTAGATATGCAAATGCACATGGTATCAAATCACAAATAAAAATAGTATGCTTCGCAAATATGAGTATTGAAAGTTTTATTAGGTATTTCCACAAAAAAGTAATGAAACTTACCAAAAACCTTTTTGTAGGTAAACAATAGCAAAGCATAGAGTATGCATTGCAGAATTAGACAGGACAAGAATAAGTCAACTATCATCAATGAATGACAGGTACCTTCCACTTTCAGATGAAGGTTTCTTGAAGCTTTCCATTTCCACCCCTGGGTTCAAGATATATCTTCCGGGAGCTTGGTAAGTTGCAATCTGATCCTCAAGATAAAATACAATGAAATAAGATCTGTACATTTATTTTTTTCAAGTAATCTGAAGTTTTCCCTTTACTTACTTTTTTTATAATTGCCTCGATCTTTCTCCCAGAGTTGGGATGTGTGTCCCCGACTGCTTTTTCCAAAGCCTATAAGTGCAAGTGGCAGAAGAACCAAGGCAATTAAAACAGGAAGAAAACATTAAATGCATTATAGAAGATTGAAAGAGTAGAAAACAGGAGACTCAGAAGCATAAAATTTGAAGTTAAGATAATTCTAGAAATATCAATGAAAGAAAAGACAGTCAAGTCCTAGCTAAGAAAAACAATGATATAAATACTGAGAAAGAAATATGCAGTAAAGACATTGACATAGAAAGTATACATATACATAGCTCTTGCATTCCTTCTCCACAAAGCATGAAATGAAAGAAGTTCAATGCTACAACGTGAAGGGACATTAGATAAAAGCCTTAAATTCTATAAAGAATGTCTCTACAATGTTCAAAGGAGTTGTAAAATTCTTACCCATTCAAAATTCAAAAAATATGATAGATAATAATAGCAGTTTACAGACGTTAATATTTGGATTGGACCCAGTCAAAATGAAATAAATCAACAGATAACATTTTACATAAAACAATAATTCGAGATGACTATGATCTTTCCAAGTGTAGTTTTGGATCAGTCATATGCATAAGATGGTTAAGATAGAGATATGGTGTAACAAGAAAAGATAAAATTAGAAATGAGTGCGTTAGAGAAAGCCAAGAAACTGTTCCATAAGAAGCGAAGATGAGGGAACATCAGTTAAGATGGCTTGAGCACATTTGTGAAATGCTAGTAAATAGCCCCAATATGAAGAGACAAAGGGGTAGAAGTAGAAGGTATGGGTTTACGGAGAACATGATTGTTGATGGGCTTGAGTCAAAAAGTAGAACTTTAAAAGCCATCTTAAATGATGGGAAAAAGGCTTTTGATGACAATGATGATGATCAGATGCTCGTCAAGTCATTGGTCCAAACAATGAGTCATCCTTGAAATAAATATTCAAGAATATAATGCAAACCTTGGAAGAGAAATGGTGATGACCTCAAGAAATGAAAAACTCAGTAATTACTCTATAAATTCATCAAAACACTGTTTACCATAATCACCATTATCTCTTAATTTTTCTATCATAACATTTAATTAAAAAATGACTTGCAGACTCAACCCCACCCCTTCAGTCTGCCAAGTCCAGTCCAAGACAAAGTCAGAAAACTATGTGTACAATATACAGTTAAGAAATGAAATGGAATGAGAAAAATAAAGCCAAATATCAATTGCAAGAATCATCCAATCTGCAAGACTTCATGCACATCATCCATACCACTATGAGGCCCATCTTTTTCTTTTTAAATGGTAACGTGACTCATACCCAGACTTTGAAGCTGCATGGTAAGCACTGAAAAAAGTGTTCTACGGGCCATCAATAATGCAAGAAAAATCAACATTTAAGAAATGAATAGATCAATTATCAAAGAGAAAACAAAGTCCAAATAATGAATCAAAGGGATAATCCAATCTTCAAGACTTTCTGGCCATCATCCATCCACTGGGATCCATATATAAATAATCAGGATGACCAAATACAGGCCCAATATGTAGGGAATCATCCATCTTTGTGAACTGTACCATTTCTGCTTCCTCTTAATGACGTAGGGGCATTTGTACTATCATAAAAACTTGTGCTTTTCCCCACTGAATAATGAGGATAATGATCTAGAAATGGAATGACCTGTACTATTTCCAAATCCAAGTTCAGTATGCAGTTTAAGTTCAATTGCCTTTATGACTCCTTATGCATTCTCAGAATGAAGAATTCCTTGATTGTTTTACCTTTAGGCTCATCCCCTTTGGGTTCTCCAAGAGTAGAGAAATCAAAGTGCTTCGTAAATCCACCGGTGTAGCTCCTATACTCCCTTTATGTCCCAATATTTCACGTGCAGATGCATTAACAGCCCTGTTGGGTGTTTCTTTTCCTGGGTTGGAATTATCCTCTTTACTCGCTAACCGAGGCACAATAACTTCATCTACATTTCCCTGAACCTTCGACAGGTTTCCAATTCTCAGAGGAGATGCTGAAGCCTTCGATTGCTCATGTGGTGATGTTAGAGGTGACACAGATAGCCTGTTCTTAGTCGTGGCTTTTGAAGATGTTCCTGGTTTGAAAACAGATTTTGGGGGACCTGAAATTGGAACGGAAGCAATAGAAAAAGAGACACATTAGTGATTAAAAATTACATATTTTCCAATTAAAAAAATGCTTGTTTCTTCTGTCCACACACATCTATATGTTAAAATGTATGATAAATTCACAATAAGTCGAGGACATGTTCCTATCACCTTGACTAGGTTCAACTTTCCGTTTTTTCAGTGCGGGTTCCTTCTTCTGTTTCCAATGCCACCTTGTGGCTGGCAACAAGATATCAGTATCAGATATAGAAAAATAATAATAATACTTGAAAAAAATCAACAATTATATCTTAAACTGAAACTGTGAATATGAGCTACAGTATGTTCAGTTAAACAAAGAGAAGCCAACAATAACATCCATTAGGTAACACACTAAGATATGTTCAGTGACCTTTAAGAGTGCATATTTCAAGATTAAGGATTTATAACTCTGTGGGAGTACATTGGCTAGTTGTTTTTCTTTGTTTTTGAGTGTATTTTTCTTCCCCTTCTCTTTGTTGGTTTGGAGCATTAGGAAGCTTCCTTCTCCCTCCTTCCTGATCTCTGTATGTAGAGACAAATTTCATGGACCTTGATATCCAAAGATTGTAGGTTGATTTTGAACATAATAGGCAAGGGTTCTGTGTGTTGGATCAGTGGCTCCTCCTTAGAAAACCAGTGCAATGCCCTTTTTCCAAGAGATGAATTAGAGAATTGATTATATCTTGATTACAAGTATTTCTAGGTTACTTCAAATTACAAATTCCATTTGATGATGACTTAGTAAATGGTTGCAGATGTGCAATCTAGAAGGGCCCTCAAGATTTGTCTCACTTGTTATAAATTCTACTTCTTCCACAAGAATCTTTGGTAGGACCAATAGACTTGTTCCACTTGGTGAGAATCTAAAGTGAAAGATTCTTGATTTTAGATCTCAAGTTCAGAAGGAACAGAGCTATGATGCCTGAAAACAGACAAGGGAACGGATACAAACACATGGAGTGGGAAAACAACACAATCAGCTGCATACCCCACAAAGTGCTTTCATGGTGAGAGCTTCATGCAGAGCCCACCTATGATCATAGGTTGAGTGGGATACAAAGATCTATGCCTGTATAATGTTTATAAAAAATCAGCTCAATTGAATGACTAGCCATGGTTTTGAAGAACCCAAAATACAATGACAGATTGGGGTGCAATTTATCAAGTTCACTCCAATGGCTAGACATTCAATTAAGCTGATTTTTTAAGCACTATATACAAACATAGACCTTTCACACAAGAACACGTGTGCAAGCGGACACTTACCCAAATCCCTTAGGCACTAGTGCCCAAAGACAAGCATGTGCACGTGCACCCACACCCACACATATAGAAGATTAGAAAAGAGAGAGAGAGAGAGAGCCTAGATCCTCTAGGCATTGGTACACAAATTGTAACTTGAGCAACCCTAGCTAGGGTCCACTTGAGTCCACATGGATGGGTGAGTTTGGAAGCTTATGGCTTGAATATGATGCCTAAACATTTCCATCTTGATCTGATAAGTAAAGTCATACTTTTTAAGGGCCTATAATGCAACTTTATCTGATGTTAGAAATGGACCAAACTTTATAGGTTTAAACCAATGAGCTAAATAAGGTGCAATTCAATGGGTGGAGACAGTTGAGGGGAGTATGCATGATTGATGAGCCCTAGGGGTCCTCAAGATGTATTCGTGAACAAGTTGCTATTTTGGTGCACCAATGCACAGGTGATCTTTCTGGTACAGCCACACACACTAATAAAGGTAGAACCTTATTTGTGGTCAGAACCCTTCTTTTCCTAGATAAAGATAAAACCATATGATACAAAAAAAGGGGTTCCCAATTGTCATAAAAGAATGAGTATAGGACTTACAATATCCTCTTACTGTACTTCTCTTGCATGCAAGGAGAGCTAGTGCTCAATTAATGTACAGGCGGCAACTTCCTACTGCTAGTTTTTAGTCATTTTAGACTTGCACTTGCTATACGCCACAAAAATAATATATTACTTCTTTCAGAAAAGAAGGCATCGTGTGGATCCCTCACCAAATATAATTTTGGATATCCCAAAAGTCAAAAGAATTAAGTCTTTTTAATCATTTCTATATTTGCCATCTAAGGTGATAAAATGGATGGTTGAATTCAAGATGTGAGTGAAATAGAATAGTCACTTTAGATCAAACCTCTAATGATGATTTATGGGCTTTATATTATTATTATCATTTAGAATTATTTCTTTGACAGAGACCGCAAAAAACCCATCGTCAACCGTCAAAGCAATACTTTTCAAAAAAAAAAAAACCGTCAAAGCAATATCATGAGGGATCCTATCATTTATTCTTGTCTCCACCAAGAGCCTCAACACTGAGCAATCTTTCCTTCTCGCGTTTCATTCATTGATTTCCACTAGCCTTCCCAATTTGTTGCCAAACCCCTCTATCAATTTCTCATTCCACCCGAGGAGAGGGAAGCCAAAGCACTAGAGCCATATCCACATTGTATTATCGAACTTGTTGGGTTTCCATCTGCCGTGAATGTGACGCCTACCGACTTTCGATGCCATGCTTTCCAGCTTCTCCAGCTCCTCCACTGATTGCATGCATAGTCACCAAGAAACCATTTTCCCCAATGAGAGTAACAGTGGTAGAAAAACCTACATCAGACAGTGTTTTAGAGACCTCTTGAGAGATGATTCCCAGTGAGCCTACCACCAAAGATCTGGAGAGTCAATCTCTAATTTCTTTTCATCATTCAGGTCATTCATCAAATCTATACGAGGGATATTCAAGTTAGGGTTCTTAGATCCCCCATTCTCCCTATTTCCTCCCATCCCAATTGTCTTTGTCACCACCTTTGCCCATCTTCTACCCTCCACACTGTTGTAAATCCAGTAACTTCACATTTTACATGTGCATTTGACCTTTATATTATATTGATTATAATTGATTGTAGCTGATCTTCCTTCCTTTTTTTTTTTTTTTTTAAAGATAACTTTATTAAAAAGAGGAAAGAATACAAGCACAAAAGAAGGCCAAAAAAGGGCCATCCAAAACACAACTACAAGAAATGAGAAACTACTTCGGATTCTAACGATAACCCCTGACGAGCCAACTCATCGGCAGCCGAGTTAGCAGAACGAGGAACCCAAGTGATTTTGAGATGAAAAGAATCAATAATGCTCCGAATCCTTTCAATTTTATCCAAAAATCTCCACGGGCAAATAGAACTCATAGCCCAACTTACTATCACTTGAGAATCACCTTCGATCAAACACCCATGAACCCCTTTCTTCTCTAATTCCAGAAGACCACGCCATAAAGCCATTAATTCTGTTCCTTTTTTATTCCTTCCTTTCAATTCCTTTTTTATTCTTCCACATGCTACTCGACAATGAGCTTTTGCATAACATGTTTATTACTTATGTTGAACATTTTGGTATCAAACTTGGAAATATGGGCAAGGGCAAGGCAAATGTCACTTTCTTAATTTTGATATGAAGACAAATGTAGTTTTGCACTAAAAGTTTCCCTCGTATCAGTCACATGACAGAACTAAAATTAAAAACATAATTCAAAAGTAGACAAGTAAACAAAATCAAAAGAAATTAAAATAATAACTCACATTCAATGGCAGCTGGAACCATAGTCTTTGCCTGACTCTTTACAGATGGATTTGTAGGGTCCAACACAATGGCTCTGTAATCAAGAGAAAGAAAAGGTCAGTATTTTAAGGACAAGTTATAGATGTAACTTTTCACATGGGAAAATGTAGAATCCATTGTTTTTCCCTGTTGAAATTCTTCCATCATACACAGAGTAACCATATTATAATGTGCATAATATTAAGAGGATATCCTTAAAGCCTGATTTCATGTAAATCTGGAAGTTCAAACGAAGCCTCAAAGCAGCATTTTATTTAAGAAAAACAGAGTGACATACTGACACACTACCATCGCTTTAAGGAAATTTTCGTAATTCAACTCTGGTGTCGTCAGACATCCACACTCTAAACAGGGAAAAGCCTAATATTTTATTATGGTATTTAATAAGTCCTTTTTAAATATATTGTGTAGTTGCCTAATTTATCAGTGCATGGTTAGTAATATGAAGGTAGACTCTGTTCAAAAGAAAGGTATATCCTATATTTTTATGTAATTCATGACTAAGATAATATAACAGTACGTTCTCAAATGCATACTACACATTGAGTGCAGATGTGTTGGAATTTCAATAATTCCACAATTTACAACTCATGTTCTTCACCAATAATGATTCGCATCCCAAAGTCCAACACATATAGTTAGAAGGAAATGAAGCACTTACTGGAATCCATCAGTTGACAATCTTCTGGAGAAACCATACCAAGCTAATCTTTATGATTCTTGGGTAGAAATCAATTAAATATCAAAACACATAAGAAGTATGAAAACAAATGCAATATAATGGGGGCATATTTCTTATCCAGCATTCCATGCTGCTTTCTAATAGGAATGTACAATGCATCCTTTGTGCTCCAGCCACTAAGACATTCTTCTGAGGAGAAAGGAACTAATTGCCAAAAGATGATATAGAAGACATGGGTTCAAGTTATTTCCAGCTTCAAATTCTCAATATTAAAGTGAGGCCAAAGAGTGACAGATAAGGATCTAAATAAGTATAAAATTACCAATATTATTGTCAATGAATCTACTGCATGGGGTAACCAATGGAAACATCAAAGATTATTGAAAATAGTCACAAGCTTGGAGATCCACATACAATGTGACAGCAGCAAACTTGCTACTTTAAGAATTACACCAAACAGCAAGAGGAGCTAGTTGGGCTACACCCATGCCTAGAGGGAGAGGAACTATCTACCATGTATGATTTTTCTCAAGGGTTGTTAATTCCTCTTCTATTGTAGCTTTCCAGGAGGGATCACGAAGGGCAGTGTCAATCCTCTTTGGAATCTTAATATCGTCCAGAGCGGCAACAAAACTATGATAGGAAGGAGAAACAGTGTGATAGGACACAAAAAGATCAATGGGATGATCGGTACAAGCATGCTTACCTTTCCAAAGCGCAATGGGAGGATCAAGTTTAGTGGTTAGTTGATCTAGGCCACAGGAAGATGTTGTAGTCGAAGGCGTGGGTTGCAGGTGGTGATACACCAAAAAGGGCTTGGCGGGGCTAAAAGGAAACAACAGTAGAGACCTTGGAGGATTGAAGGTGCTCCAGTCGTTGCAGTAATAAGTTGAATTCTCTTCTAGTCAATAGGCACTATCATGAGCCACATCATAGGAAGGAGCAACGCGAGAGGCAGCAAAGACATGAGCTTGTTGTGGCCGGCCATGAAGCTGGTAGCATGAAGCAACGGAATGGTTGCTTATCTTGCAATAGGTGTAAAAACGAATACCCTTTTTCCGTGGGCCTCTGGTGTTCCTACGGGTGTCAGAAGAAGCCATGGAAGAGGCAGTTGAAGCCATGTGTGCCAGATACCGATCCAGAAGCCCAGAATAAATAACAATGCAGGTTACAAATTGAGGAAAAAAATATTGTTGTATACAGCAGCACAGGGAGAAGAACACCGCAGAAATGGGCCCCACCAAGCACAACCGAAAGCAAAAGTGGGACAGATGTCGAAGACCGGTGAGATGAACACTAGCAGCAATAGCAGAGAGCAAATCCAAGGGCAGCAGGAGTTTTCAAGAGGCAAATTGTTGCAAAAGTGGGCCCCACAAATTGCCGAGACCGAAATCAACTGAGGGGGATCCGAAGGCCAACAAGGGTTGAAACCAGAAAGGTTGGATTTTTTTTTAAATGGTTCATATATTAATAGATAAAGAGGCACCAGGGATGCAAATACATAAAGATAAAGCAGATAAAACAACAATCATAAGAAATTGGAAAAGAAATGAAACACGAAGAGCTTAGGTAAGATCAACACATTCTTTCCCAGGCACACAAAATGTCTAACATAGATATGTTCCTGAATTCCTGTAAAAAAACAACCCACGAAGAACACTTAGTGAGAGCATGTCTTCCAACCGCTACAATGGACTCACTAGTATCTTTAAAAAGCCTATTATTACGTTCCCACCAAGGGCTCCAAATAGTGGCAAATAAAGACAACTTGCCACAAGGAAGAGCATTTATGCGAGATGGAAGCAATGTCCCCAAGCAAAAGACAACCTAGCAATCGACGAAGGCATAACCCAAACACACCAAACTGGTCTAACACCGAGTACCAAACTTCAGAAGACAAGGGGCAATGCATTAGAAGATGATTCGACTTCCTCTTTTCCGTAGAAGATGCATTAGAAGAGGCTTGAAGACAAAAAGAAAAAGCACTAACCAAAGTTCTTCCTCTTTTCCGTAATTGTCTTGAGTCAAGATTCCCAAACCACATCCAAAGGAAACTAATTGCCCTCGGAAGAGCTTTGGAGAACCAAATCTTAGAATTAACAATAGCAGTTCCAGCAAGCAAAGAATTCCACGTGTAGAAAGACTTAAGTGAAAATAAACCAAAGGAGTCAGGCCACCAAACAAGGTTGTCATCAATAGAGGGACGAATCCTATGGGAAAAAATAGAGCGGAGAAGATCCGAAAAGGGTGGATTGAAGACAATCCAAAGGCAAAACCAGCAGTCGGTCAGAGGAAAACCAAAAAACTATGTCATGGCGTCCCAGGCAGCAACTGGAGGAAACAGGAAAAGGGGGGGGCCCACCGGTGCGATGAAGCACAAGCCATGGGCGACTCTAGTAGGCTGGATTTCAAACAAAAAAGTTCGAAAGCCAGCAAATCTAGCACAAGATCTGGATGTTCTTGCGTTCATGCAACCACTAGAAATCTGTAGAGATGAGGGGCCCACCATGAGGAGAGGTGGAGAAACCAAATACAATGGATTCCACAATGAGGGGCGATTCCAGTAAAGGGGTAGACAACAGTCCAAGGGCGAAACAAGGAAGGGCAGAAAAATCCCAGAAAACTGGGTTTATGTCGCTACAGGAAGGAGGATAAGGCGCAACAAAAGGTAGTCCCACGTTGTCCAAATCCAAATCCAGCAGCACCGATGGATGGACCCTTGAAAACGACAAGGGTATGGTGGGTTTCGCCGACAGAAGCCTCACCGCAGAAAAGTTGGATGGTTGAGAAAGAACTAATGTATGGAAGACCAACGATAGAAGAAGACCACAGTAAGGTAGCAAACATGTTGAGAAAACTAAGACGGAACGACGGAGACGAGAGGAGAAGTTCCACTATAGGTGTCCTCAGAGATCCGAGCCGAGAGGACGCCGGATTCTGACGATGAACAGTAATGTCGGTGAGTCGGTGAGGAACAATAAAATGGAAAAAAAAAATCTCTTTAAAGCGTTCAGAAGATCGTTCTGACTGAGACCATGTAGAAAGTAATAGTGGAGAAAGGAAAAATAATAATGAAAAGAAAAGAAAGGATTGGAAGAGAGGAATCTCTCTCTTTGAATGTATTGTATAGAATTTGAAGTAAAAGAATACATAGTATATATAGATCACAAGGAACCAATTAAGGCAACAGAAAAGGAAAGAATAAATTACAACTAACGACATCTTTTAGTCAACCCTTAAATTAAGACATGTGAAAAAACATTACAACACTATGTGCAACCTAAGTGGAAAGTTGCACAAAACACCATCTTCTCTTACAAGAAGATGTTGTTCTCCTGCAGGAAGTGGAGACGCCACTTTCTCCTCAAAAAGGAGATCAAAACAAGAGAAGTGAGGAGAACTTAGGAAAAGTTTCCTCACTTCTCCCCATCCAAACAAAGCCTATATGTACACGCAGCAGTTATGGAGAAAAAAAAAGTTGAGAAGAAGATGATACATATAAGCAGACAGAGACCAGTTTTTAAGTTAATCTAAGAAATAAAGCATGTTCAATCACAACTCTGTAGCATACTTTCGAGATTTAGATTGGCGTTCAGCCTCCTCCGTCCGCATTTTCACATGGTTCTTGGTAGATTCATCCAAATCACGTTGTACATTTAGCTTGCGCCATGCAGACCCCATCCATTTCCATCCTCACCACTTCGATATTCTTGATAAATATCGCATTCGCCAAATTCACCCGACCAGGTAATATGAAGTCCTTGCCACCTACATCAATAACCTAAAGCAAACAAGGACTTTTGAAATCAAAGTTGCTACCAGAAAAGACAGCAGAAGTTACAGATTTTACTAGATACAAATTACAAAGTATTTAGATTGAATCATTTGTTGGGTATTTCTTGTTTGATTCCATGCAAGTATGATCATTGCTTAATAACTGGATTGGCTTTCATATTAATTTTCAATTTTTTGGGTGCAATTTGTAGCTAATCATTTTTGTGCCTTGATCATCTATATGTTTTGGTGGCAAGTGGTCATTAGGAAAATCAAGTTTGTTTCCACTAGCTTATGACATTGATCCCCAAATGTCTTGCATCTCATACAAGTAGAATATTCATAACAAAAAATTCCTCCCCTGCCTGGATCACAAAAAGTACCCTATTCAACTATTTTACCCTACTGACATATCCCAAACAGCCTCTTCCCCTTGCTGTCAAGTTTCTTTTGGTTTCTTAGCTGGTTTCTTCAGCCGATGTTTTTGTGGCAGATTGCTTTTCCATTTGTGGTGAGCAGGTGGTGTGGGATATTCGCTTTTAGACAACTCTATACTAACATGTTTTGATCTATTTTCATAATCACCCACTTACCACCAAAATATAGATGATCAAGGCACAAAAATGATTTAACTACAAATTGCACCCAAAAATTGAAAATCAATATGAAAGCCAATCCAATTATTAAATCATACTCACCATGGAATTGAAAAAAATACCCAACAAAAGATTCAATCTGAATATGGAAACAAGTTTGCTCCAAAACAGATACCGCAAAAATAATCAATTCATAATTTTTTCATATAAAAGACTACAGACCCTATAAAGAATCAAAATTCAGGAAAAGGATAGAAGAGAAGGATAGGGTGGCTCACGTTTCCAGTAGAATTGTTGGGATGGGAACCAAATTTGATACGTGCAGTCCCACCCTGGGCCTCTATTCTCTGCATCTCTTCTACAAGGTAGGGGGTGACGCGTACTATCATGCCGAATGCAAGCTGCTCCTCCGATTGCAAGCTGAAGGTCTCCTCAGTCGCAGGTGGGGCGCCTGGACCAGAACCCAATCCACCGTTGCGGTTACGAGAGGCAGAGGCGGCACCAATGGGCTGGCGAGGAGCTGCACCGGTGGACCGGTGAGGCGGCGGAAGTGTATGGCCCATCCTCTTCGATCCGCCTCGGCCGCCGCCCCCTCCTCCACCCCTCCCTAATTTTCCTGGATTTCCAAACATTTTCCCTCTAGAAAAATGTATTAAAAAAACTCTCTTTTTTCTTCTTCGCTAACCTGTACACCCTTGCGTAAGTTACACTAACGTGCGCCGCCTGTAGAGGAAACGATGGATCTGCTGCTCGTGAATGGAACTATACGCCCCTGGCGTATTATAGAGCAACGTGCGCTGATCGAGTAGGAAAGAAGGAAGAAGCGGATGGTGGTGGATCTTGCTGGCTTCTGAAAGTACGAGCCCCTGGCGCATGTTAGCGTGCGTTGCCCGATGGGGAGAAGGAGGAAAGGGAGCAGCAAGAGGCAGGAGGCTCGATTTTAAACCTCGTTTTATTTTTCTTCCTTTTTAACCTTTTTGTGAGTGATGATAGGTTTGGAATTGGATCAGGTTGAATTAATTTTATTCAATTTAAATTATTGTTATATTGAATTATTTTAATTTGTATTTATAATGCAGGTTAAGATTGGATCATGTTATATGTTGCATGAATTAAGACATGGAAGTGAAACCCATTTATGCTTGATTTATGATATTTGATTTGTTGCTAATTTAATTAAGAGTGGCATTGGTTCGGATTTGAGTCATTGATAATTCTTATTTAATGGGTTCATGGTGTGCCATTTTATATTAATATATATAAGATACACAATTTATTACAATTTATTTATTTTTCGAGTTTAAGTTAAGCTATTAGGTCAATATTTTATTAGGTTGGATTTGGTTTTATAATTTTTCTCTATTTATTTTAATATTCTAATCCATTTTTAAGTAATTCTAAGTCAAATATTTTTTGGAAAAATACAATTTAGGTTGAATAAACTCTCATTTATTAAAAAAACAAATTTTGTAGTATAATTGACAAAAGCTCATCTATTATATGTAACAGCCCGGCCCATAAAAAGAGCTTAGGGCTCGGCTCAGCAAGATACTTTGAAACCTTGACTCGGCCCAGACAACCACTAAGGGTCAGGCTGAAATACCCTGCCCCAGATTAGGCGTGTTTTAACTCGTTAATCGTGTTTGACCGGTTGATCTCGAGGTTTTCGATCAAGACTTTAAGGAAAGCCCAAGTTTGACCCGATCCGAGCTCGTGAGCTCAGAGATCCAGCCCATCGAGCTGGAGGGGCATTTGGTAATTTGCCGCTTGTTGTGCATATTTTTATAAATTATGTGATTTGGTAATTATTATTGGTGAATAATATTCTCCTTAATGAAGGATTTGCATTTCTAAGTTTAAAAGAAATTATTTTCAGAAAATGATATGTAAATATCGCCCGTCAAAACCCCGAAAGGGAGTTTTAATTATTTTAAATAATTTCAGAAAAGATATAAATTTTGAAAACGGTATTTGGTGATAGACCATTTTAAGAATGATCTAGATATTTCATTTCACTTGAAAATGAGAATTCTAAAATAGTTATTTTTTACATTTGTTTAATTAAGTAATTATGGGTAAAATATGATTTTTATTTGAATCAAGAGTTTTTAGTAAGAAATAAATTCTGAAAATTTTTATGGTGACCAAGATTTTCAAAACCCAACCCATCTATAAGGTTGGATCCAGTTTTTGAGGTTTTAAATTATCACTTTTAGTTTTAAAATCAATTTTTATAAAAACCGGGGCGTATCTGCAATTTGGAAACTGTTGGAGGACTGAATTGCAAAACCCAGAATCAGTACTGTAGCAGCATCAGCTGCATGCAGCGCATGCACTGGCCACTCAGCCCGACTTCCGGTAATCATGAGTTCTCCCGTCGTGTCCCATCCCCAGATTTCCGGCCAAAAAAACTATAAATTCAGGCCTCATCAATCGTTTTAACTCCCAGCAATTCTTCTCTTCTCTCTGCTCTCTGTTAAACCCGTCCGAGACCCCTGCCGTTGCCTGTTTTTGCAAACAGTAAGCTTAAGTGGAAGATTTTCCAAAAACTCGAATTTCAGCCCAGGAATCAAAACCAAGGTATCCATTGCATTCTTCTCTCAATTCTAGCCGATTTAGAATCAAACAAAACCGATTTTGACCATGTTTTGATGGAGAAAAACCAGTTTTAAAATCTAAGAAAAACCATGGGTTTCATGTACCCGTGAGCTTTCACTGTTTAAATCGGATGGCCTATTGAGCTTCTGAGCTCCAAATCAATCCCTGTGGAAAGAGGACTCCCAGAGGAGTCCATCAGACCAGACTGATGTGAAAACTGAATCCGAGAAGCCCGCCTTTTTCGGAATCGTATTTCACTGTTCATCCGCAGTCACTGTTTGCAGTTGCAGACAGTGGAGAAGACGACTCTCGGAAGGTCCGAGAGCCTTCGGACGTTCTGAGAGCCGTGACCCTCGGACGTTCCGAGCTTCACCCGAAGCTCAGTTACGCCCGAGGAGAGCCTGACCCTTCAGACGCACCGAGCCGAGCTCGGAAGGACCGAGCCCAACTCGGAAGGACCGAACCCTCGGACGTTCCGAGCTTCACCCGAAGCCCAGGACGCCCGAGGCGAGCCAGACCTCTCTCGGAAGGACCGAACAGTTTCACTCGGACGTTCCGAGACATACCTTCGGACGTTCCGAGGCTCTCAGGCCCACTGAGGCTTTTCTCTGTTTTTATCAGTTCGGAAGGACTTCGGAAGGTCCAAGACCCAGTCTTCGGACGATCCGAAGTCAGGCCCCAAGTTTCGAGGCCAGTGACTCAGTTTATAGTGGTTCGGATGATCCGAAACCACTGTACCTGTTCCGAGGTGATGTTCCGAGGGACCCGTTTTTAAGTGATGAAATGTTGATGTGATTAATGATATGATGATGTATACCCCCCCTTGTTAATTTAAAATTGTACTAACCCTTTTTCTCTCTTATTATTTATAGTGTAAATATTATTGTATACGCTTCCAGGCCGACCCTATTGGTCGGGCACTGAGTGATTCACTTTCAGGCCGACGCTATATAGTCGGGCACTGAGTGATTCACTTTCAGGCCGACGCTATATAGTCGGGCACTGAGTGACCTCGAGGTCTACTCAAAATGTCAGATCTGGTCATATCCAAAAGACAACCGAGAAGTGACCCGAGGATCTAGACCTAACTCAATAAGTCAATCTGGTCAATGCCTAAAGACAATATGAGTTTGGACTGAGCCCCTTTTTATTTATTATTATATTGTGGATTATGATAATTTAAAAAGGATAGAAACCGAGTAAGAGACTCAATTCCATGTACCTTGGATGTTTTGGGAAAACCAGTATGATTTGAAAATACTGCTTGTATGTGTACATGCTATGTATGAATGCTGTGTATATTGATTGTGTACTTGTCTGTTGTTTGAACAGAGATTGCGCAACCATACAATCACGGTGAGGGAACTTAACTTTGCAGTTAAAATGTAAACAGGTTTTGTTATTTGATATGGATATTGAATAATGAGTGGTTTCAGATTTGATGAACCCACTCATATGCCTAAATGTGACGCACTATGGTAAGAGTGCTTATGATGCTGGCCCAGACTTGATGCACTATGGTAAGGGTGCTCATGATGCTGGTAAAAGCTATGATCAGACGAGATGTATAATACTGTTTCCACGTGCCTGGACTATTGAATGAATATCGGCCATATGAGATATGGTTTATGTCTACTGGACCATGGGTGGACTGTGGGCGTCAGTTGCTGACCTCAGTACCGGCTAAGTTAGAGCCGGAGATATACTTGCAAGGATGTATTTTGACCGTGTCGGGACTTAATACTATTATAGTACCAAGAGGTTACGGTGGATGACAGTAGCAATGGAAAAATGATGAAATGATGATAATGATGATGAGACTTTACTTGATATTGTGATTCTATTATCAAGTATGAGATGTTATATTACAACTGTTGATTATATATTCACCTATTGCTTATTTAACTGCACTGTTATATTTCATTCACTGTGCTAGTTAGCTCACACCACTCACCTTTCAGGAGATGAACCCGAGGAGGAGAACCCTCCGTTTGAAGCTTGAAGTGGATAAGCTGCAGCGTTGCTTTGGGATTCCCACTGAGGGGAATACCCTTGTATTTTGTGCTTTCTGATTTTTGGAACCATTTTCCTCTGTAGAGTACCGAGTGTGGTGCTTGGCGTGTGTTAATGTGTTTGAACTAGGACTGCTACGTTTCTGTAGCTACTCTGATGTAATTTTGTAAATGATGAATCAATGGTTGGATTCTATATGTTAATGTTTTGAATAATGATTCAATGTTTGGAATTATGTGTTGATGTTTGTATTTTCTATGTCTATTGTTGGGGCAGGCATATGGTACATGTTTGAGTCCACTTAACGGGCTAATGTGTAACCACTGGGCCTAACTGTTGATCCGGCCCAGTAAGAATACTTGTGGTTCAGTTTATCTTTCAAAAAAAAAAATCAGTCGCGTTCCGGGCCTACCGGTCGGGTCGGGGCGTGACACAGGCCCAAGTGAAGAGAGTGGAGTAGGAGTGTGCTTTTGTGCTTGAGGGTGAAAACCAAGGTCCCACATCAGAAGTTGAGGAGTTTGAGAGGGAGTTTATAAGTAACATTGCCCTCCTCTTCCAACAAAGCGCGTTTTGGACCCTGATTTGGGCCGAGTCCCATAAAAAAACCGTCCGGGCTCACCCGTGTGCACGTGGGTGCGCGTGTGGGCCCAAAGCGGACAGTATTTTGCTGGACCGAGCCCCAAGCCCTTTTTATGGGCCGGGCTATTACAATATTGTTTGTTTTGGGCCCACACACGCACACGCACGAGCCCGCATGGTTTTTTGATCGGACCCAGCTCAAGTCCAGGTCCAAAATGTGTCTTGCTGGAAGGGGCAAGGCTACTTATAAACCCCCTCTCAAACTCCTCAACTTCCGATGTGGGACCTTAGTTTTCACCCTCAAGCACACAAACATACTCCCACTCCACTCTCTTCACTTGGGCCTGGCCCTTAGTGGACTCGGCCGTCTGGGTCTCACAATCCACCCCCCTAAGTCCAGAGCCGTCCCCATCTCGATCCAATGAATCCAGTGGAAGGCAGTAAACTCATACAGTCCTAGTGCTAAACTCGAGTCTGATACCATTTGTAACAGCCTGACCCATAAAAAGGGCTTGGGGCTCGGCCCAGTAAGATACTGTCCACTTTGGGCCCACACGTGCAAATGCGTGAGTCCGCACGGTTTTTTGATCGGACTCAGCCCAAGTCCAGATACAAAACGCGTCTTGCTGGAAGAAGAAGGCAAAACTACTTATAAACTCCCTCTCAAACTCCTTAACTTCCGATGTGGAACCTTGGTTTTCACCCTGAAGCACACAAACACACTCCCACTCCACTCTCTTCACTTGGGCCTGGCCTTTAGTGGACTCGGCCTTCTTGGTCGGGTCAGGGTCACACATTATAGTTTAAGGTTGTGCGTTGAAGTCTCATAGGCATTGAGGCAATTAACCCGTGAAAGGTAATTCTTTAAATCTAAATATAAATGTTAATTTCAAATTAATGAGATAAGCGACACCATGAATGATGATGAAACAACTCTCATTTATTAAATTTGCCATTATGCTGAATTTAGAACTCATCACTTCCAAACAATAATAGTGGAATTGAATTGTATTTGGAGCTCAAACCCAGCTCGAGTTGCTGGCTCAACCTGACCTTACTTGCTGGCCCAACAAGTGACTCATTTTTAGCCTAAAGTTTGGAGAGCAAAACATCCAGGAGGAAGTTTTTATATTTTCTAAAACTCAGGTTGGATCGAATCAATTCATGTCAGATCGAGTTAATTTTAAATTTCCGAGTCTAGTCTGACTCAAATTTTATGTGGGTTTTTTTACGTATACGACGCAACCTTAAATTTACAAATACATAATTCAGCCTACTTATTTCCAAGTCACGTAATGTGGGTTGGACTAAAACCCGACCATAAATTGAATTTTTAATGCTAACATTTTTCTAGAAAGCAATCCAAAGTTCCTATAAAAAATTATACAAAGATTTTAAAAAAATGTTAAAGCACACTTTTACAAACTTCACCCACATATTAATCAGTTTCCATGATTTAACCAAACTTAAATGAATTGACCAAACCGATCTATTTATCAATTAGAATGGCTTGGAATGGTTAAAGTTTAAATTGATCGACTCAACCCAATTTTTCTTACCATTGTGCTAGTTGGTAACAAGAATGCTTGACTTCATGGGAAATTTTTCAGGGAACCACACTCGAGGCTTGCATTGGATGCTTAAGAATAGACTAAACCCACACATGAAAGTAAGAACACACGTGTTTATATGCACATAATGCATATGTTATACTTCACATAGGCCATGGGAGGGTTAGTTGCCTACGGCCTAACATGTCTTTCAGGTCAAGTTATTCCCTTTCTAAACATGTGTTCCTCATTCCCTTCATAAAATCTTCCAGCACAACTTCAACATTTTCTTGCATCTCTCCAATAGTTTTATTGTCCATCTCCATCTCTGTATTATTTTGGTGACTTCCTACTCACCTAAATACCAAATCATTTCCAGATTGAAGGCTGTGGCATGGCAGTAAGGCAACACGATGTACTCTTAGGACTGAGTATCCAACCTATAAGGCTAGTCCAGTAAATGGAGTAACCTAAATCCTATATATGTCCCTAAATTTCCCCTTTCACAACTAATTTAGGACTCGTTCAATTGCTTAACAATTCCCCCCTTGAACGAAACTCTCCTACTAATAAAACATCACCAACCATCTTGTCTAAGTAGGAGATCTCGTGAAACAATATGCAGTAGCTTGGGACCTGACTCTAATACCATATGTTAGGACTGGGCATCCAACCCAATAGGTGAATGACCCAAGTCCTATATATGTCCCTACATCTTTCCTTTCACAACCGATGTGAGACTCATTCTACTGCCCAACATGTACATATTACTGAAATTTCTCAATTGATGACAAATGCCCAGATGATTAGAAAAAGCATTACAAAAAGTATATCATGTCCCTAAGGATATTCATGTATTTTTTATTTCTATTTATTTTCTTGGAATTTTCTTTAGAAGGGTTTTCTTTGGCTTATAATTCTTGTGACCTTTATTTTCCAATTTAATTAATTTGTTTGTCTTGATATGCAGGTTATATTCCATTATAATTCTGCAATCTTATTTTTCATTTTTGTCCTCCTAGACAGCTCTGTAGTATTATAAAATTCCAATGGCATGCAAACAAGAATATGTTTACCACATCTTTTGGCAACACTACAAGAAATCGAGACCTTATAACATCTGTCACAGTTTGTTCTTGATAAAAACTGATGTATCTAAGTACACAGTCGATGAGTTTTGCACAATGTGCAGTGGACAACTGATCTTTGGCAACAGGAGCACTACTTATTCCATTTAAATGCAAACAAGAGCACTGCTTGCTTTGCAATTTCCATGTTTTTCACACTTCCACAACTACTTGGAGAAAAGTAGTAAACTTCCCTGCCACATAGTCAACCTTCAAACAAGTTTTGATACAACAATTCAACACAAGTAAACAAAATGATCTACAAACAAGAACAAACCAACAAAAAGATACTGCAACAGGAAATCAATGTCCACAAGAGCAGCATCAAAATATACAAAATGACAGAAAGCAAAGTGAAAAAAGAAAAAAGAAGCTAGAGAGAGAAAGAAACAGAGATCTCTCATCACTCTTCTTGCACTTCCTCTTCCTCGTATTCATCATATCCTTCTTCATCTGCAGTTGCATTCTGATACTGTTGATACTCAGAAACCAGAACGTTCATGTTGCTCTCTGCCTCTCTCAACTCCATCTCATCCATTCCTTCTCCAGTATACCAATGTAAGGAGGCCACACAAGAACAAGTTCCTCCTCCCATTGAGTGGCAGACCTGAAAACCTACAAGGAACAAAACATATGGATAAATCAGGGAAAAAGATTTAAAAACAGTATCATAGAAATTGAAGTACACAGTATATTAAAAGTAAATATATAGATAAGTAGAAAATATTAAACTACATGAGGTACTCTGTGAGCTTGTCATTGAATACAATCAAAAGATCATTTTTTCATCTCCTTCTTAGGCCTTTCCTAGAGACAAGCTGAATTCTTTAGAAACAATTTGGAGGAGAAGAGCAAGGAAAAGCTCCCCCCTCTGAAAGATTTACATTCACATTTGTTTGTAGTCTGAAGAAAGCATTAAACAAAAGTTCATCTACTGTAGATGCCTTCTAACTTACGGATTTCCCTGCAGCTGCATTGGAACAAACTTTTATTTTAGATGAATACAAAGTGTTTTTTCCCCTTAAATCAGATGATCATCTCTCATCTTCTGTCCCTCCTCATTTTTCTGAAAAACCTTTTAAGATATCAACCTCTACTCTCTGATTTTAATATCTTTTATAAAATGGGGACTTGAGCAGCAGCATAGTCAAGATCACTCAAATGCCAATCTCCCACCACAGGACACATAAGATGGACTATACCATTTCCTACAACTCTCATCACATTGTACAAACTACAAATATGACAGTGCCTTCACCATAAGAATAGTAGCTATTTTCTATTAAATATAGGTTTCCTGCAAACTGCATCCTGCAACTTCGTGATCGCAATTTTGGGCACCTAACCCAAATCTTCGAATGACAACAATGCGCCATCCAATAGGGAACAAGCCATCTTATCAGTATGCATGTCACGAGTCTACTCAATGATGAACAAAATATCTAGTAAAACAAATTAAAAACAATGGCATACCTTAAACAAAAGATGATGTTCAAACATCATTTAAAATATGTTTTTTTTTTTTTTTTTAAATGTAACTTCATTAAATTTAACATATAAAGAGTACAAAAAGAGAGGCTATAAATAGCCCCACATACGTAGAATAAAAGGAAATATGTCACATGAAAAATATGTCAGAAGGAAAGGAAATGATGCTTCCCTGTTCACCCAATACAAGAACCATATCATTCGTGGGTAAGCTGCTGTCTGACTGAAGACATCTTTAGCACGATAAGCATAGTTTACCTCTGGGGAGATCAATTAATCCAGGCAGTTAACTTGTCTAGACATTGATTCAAAAGGACTGGTTTATACCGCCCCTCTCATTCTACCAATGCAAAGCAATGAATCAAACAAAATCCTAATGTGGTTCTAATCTCTCAAAAACAAAAAAGGGATCCAAGTGTGGTTGATAAATTCTTTCGGATTGAAGTTCTCACCATTGTAAGGGCACGGGAGAATTGTCACAACATGATCAATCATGAAACGAAGAATCATGATAATGAGAAGACAATCTGATCCACAGTCCACGAAACATTCAGAGACAAAATTATGCACATAGGAATCAAAATTCAGTTTTTTTGAAACAGATCAAAAGTCAGGCTGGTTATATTTTTACTAATGCCTCAATGTCAAACACATGGAATAACATGTCAAAAAATCAGCCTATTTCCCCAGATATAGGTTTTTGTTATTTATACATTGTGATGGGAGGGTTATTGTAAGGTCCAAATAAACAACTGAGGCCATTTAAACAAACAACTGAGACCTGTTGATGACTATATTTGATATTTCAGTTTCCATTGGATCAAGGAGATGGCTAGGGAAAAACTTTGTATATAGATGTAGAGGGCACTTTCAGGCCACAAAGTCTCATACAGATTGCAGAAAGGTGCTAAGCTAGTGAACTGATGCCTATAACTTTTCAAGTAATTTATCTTGTTGGACCTACTGCTCATAAATACAATTTAAAATATATGATTAGGAGGCTTTATTGCGCAAGGATCACGATCAAGACCATCAAAAGCAAAATAGATTCTTGTTAACATAAGGGTAGAAATATATGTCATTACTAAGTAGAACGGGAACCAACCTGGGTAAAAATGCATAACAATGAGCTCTATACCATTACAATTATCACCAGAAGTCTTGCATGACATTAAAAAATTACATTAGAAAATATGAAAATTATATAAAGCCTATAATACATATCTCTATCAATTGAGTCAAGAAATTACTTAGTTCATTTGAGAAGAGTTACATGTCGATTCTTCATAAAAGTTGTAGGATAAATCCGTCTGTATAAAAGGAATAAATGTTAATCTTTATCAACTTATTTTGTATGCAGAAAAAATATGAATCATAATGGTTTAACAATCACTTACCTGAGATAATTGAGAGGAACTAGCTGTTTCTGATTCTTGATAGTCATCTACATTGGGTAAAACATTCGAATCTACGCTCTCCGATGCATGTGCAGTAATTTGATTTGGACAAGTTTTACAATTGTAACCAACATTTTTACATATCTTGCATCTTCTTACATTCTTCACAATGTCAAATGCAAAAGGATTTCGTCTTGTTGAATTTTTGAAATTTGAGACCTTAGAACCTCGATGACGTCCTTTTGAATGCTCATGATTGAGAGGCATCATATTGCTGGCAAGCTTATGGAGTTCATTTCGAACAAAACATTGTTGTAATGGAGACATAACTCTATACTTCTTCTTAATTATCAAACAAGATATCTAATTGACATATTGATTCCTTTTTCCGAAGCCTACGCATCATATTGTACAAATCCCTTGATGTTGCTTCAAGATTTGGATTTTCCTTCCTAAGCTTTGTCAAAATTTGACAGGATGGTATATTGTTATTGTTCATTTCTTTGATTTTTTTTTCCTCTTCCTCTGAAAAACGTCGTGCATTTGGATGACCTAGTAATACATTTGGTCTTTCATGATTGTGCTCCAAATTTTTTATGGTCAACTTCCATGACCCATCAACATTTTGTCTCCCTTTCACTTCAAATGGACAATTCATAAGGCGAAAGGATGTATTCTTTTTCCATTCATCATCTTTCACATTACGCAAGTTGCGATATGTGCCTCCTCTATTGCAACCAAGAATTACCCAATTGGCCTTAGTACATGACCTCTTGATGTTAACTACAAATCCTTGTGCAATAGCCAACTTTTTAACATGTTTTACAAGATCCTCTCGACTTGGAAAACACTTTTCAACAAGTTGGTTTTCATTATGATGCTCATTTCCTAATATATCATCACAATTATATGTTTGCTTCTCATCATTTTCAACTGACTCTATGCCACTTGACCATTCATAAAATGTGGATGGACCTGCATCGCTGGAATCCATACATCTGATTTCATAAAAATAAAGGGAGATCATTTATAAAGGAATTAAAGTTTTGATTTGGCACTCAATTTTTATCCAAGAGAGCAACTTCTTTCTTTTTAACACATGCATTATAAAAATTGAGGATGCAAAATCAAAATTAAAAATTTATAAAAAAAAAATGAAATTTTCAGTGCAAAAGAGGATTTTTTTGATTGATTATCAGAACCAGAAAATCAACATAAATAAATTTTGGCCCATTGTCCATTGCCTGGACAAAAAGACGGGAACAAAATCTCTCCTAACCAAATTTTTTAACAAAGTCCCGATATCCAAAATTGTTTCCTAAATTCATATACTCAAATTATTAGAATAATTATTTCCATAAAAATAAAACTTTAAAAATAGAGACATTTTCCTTTCATAGATATAAAATCAGATAATAAAAAAATTGAGGTTTCGAAGGAGAGAAGAAGTGTACCTTGTGGTTTGAGACAGTGGAGAGCTCGAGCGTCGGTCGAGATTCGTGACCAGTGAGATCGAGCTGGAGACCATTGGCCGAGATGGAGACCGTCGGTTGTGAAGAGGGACTGCTGCAAAGAGAGTGCACAACGAGAAGAGGGAAGCGGGAAGAAGTTGAGTAGAGGGAATAGGGACTGCTGCGATCAGCGGGGAAAAGGGATTGCTCTGTGTACGAATGAGAGGGAAGAGGGACTGCGTTGGAAAAGGGTAATGTCGTGAAAAAGAGGAAAATGGAGGGAACGGAGGAAGTTTGGGTAAAAGGGTATTTTGCTCAAATTCATGTACGGTGATAAAACCGATCGGTGTAAAAATCATTTTTTAGATTTAAATGTCAAAGATTCTAGTTTTAGACTTTAGTCATTAGTTTCTATTATTTCACAAATATTTTTCTTTTAAATTCAAGTTACCACATGTTATGTATGGTCAAACTGACATACAAAATAATTATATAAAATAATTAATTTTTATAATACTTTTAAAAATACTACACGTGGCTTAAGATTTTGGAGCATTCTTTCCATTACGAACAAATAATTTTATTTTATGATTAATATCTACTTTAAAGTAATAATTGTGAATCTGATACTTCAGATGTGAAATATTAATTCATGTCTATTTGGTAAATATTTATATATTTTTAAAACCATTATTATCATTATGATGGTTAAATTTTTTTTTTTTTTGAATTGAGCCACTACCCTACGACAAAACAAGGTTAGGCCATTAGAACTCGAAACCACAATCTTCCGTTTCTTGAGGCGGGAGGCAACCATTGAACTACACCACTTTATCATATGCTCGTACATGTAAAGCCAAAAAATATATAATTCAACGTTGAATATTGGCTATTTTTTTAAAACCAAGCAGGGGTCAAAATCTCAGAATTTCCATGGCCGAGTTATCTCGGAATTTCCATGGCCAATACTCATAGTATCGGCCAGAGATAAAAAAGTTCGGCCGAATATCAGCCGATTTTTATTTTTTATTTTTAAAAAAACAAATATCTGTGTGGGCCCGTCGATATCTCAGTCGATATTTATATATTTTTTTTTTTTAAAAATTTTTAAAAAAACCACTAAGATTTTGAAAAAAAAGAATGAGGAGAGAGAAAAATCTCGACCGAAATCAAATATGAGCCGAATTTTCGACTCCTGAAACCAAGTATGAAAATATTGAACGATGAATACCCAGCATGCCCCACTAATCTAATCCATGAAACTAGTCATCTAGAAAACAAGGGACCAACAAGTGTAGATCTTTGATGTGTGACGAAGATGACGTTAATGTCTCATTTTAGAGAATACCATATGAATTCGATATAGTATAATTTGTTAAATTTATCACCTATACCAGCTTCAGCTTCAGACCAGTACAGGCCCCTGAAATTTCAGAGACATTAGATCCTGAGTAAAGTGCATTGTGGAGGACCTAGGCGGCCGCCTATTAGGCATTAAGATAGAGCCAGCCCTGCTTCAGACTAAAGCCCTCACTTGTTAAAACTTAGCACCATTAGAGTTTTTAATCATCTTATTCTGTAAATAAATTTGACTATCAAAACAGGATATGGTGTTCATTTTCTAAATTTATGTTAGACCAATCTAGATTTTCATTTATAGTTAAGAAATTCAAAGAGAAATTGGTATTTTCTATAATAAGAGATACTAAAATTTGTCCTTTTGTCCACTTGTTATTATATAAGTGTTAAAAAAATATATCACATAATATCAGTGTCTTTTATTATAAAAGCACTTTATAATTAAATTAAATATTTTTGTTATTTTATTAGTTTTCTTTACAATCCTATTTACCCTAGTTTTTGTGGTCTCCACACGGTCCTGTGATGGATGACATTGACATCCTGCAAGTATTTGATGCACTGGCCATATGACATTAAGCCCATGAATGTAGCAAATAAAAAATAAAAAATATAATTTAAATTTTGAATTTTTTTTAAAATAAACTGCTTTAAATAAACTTGAATCAAATCATCAATAACGTTTCAAGGTAACTAAGTTAACGAACAGTATTAATTCTTTGAGTTGAGTTACATTCATCTAAATTAAAATTTGAGTCAAATTTATATATGAATTCTTAGAGTTTAGTTAAATAAATTTTACAGATGCACATAATGAGTTGGATTAGTAGACTAACTTTAAAAGAAGATTTTATTGTACAATAATAACTTTATTGAGTTGGATGAGTAGACCATGCACATGTTGAGTTGGTATGATTATGAAGGACACCGAATATAATCCCTAGTTCAATTAATAATTTTTACCTCTATGTGAAGCCACACATGATGGGTTATTGGTATCCATATTTACCAAAAAATCTCCCTTTTGATATGAAGTATGAACATCCTTTTTATTTACATTATTAAAATTTTAAAGAATTATCTAACAATTTTTTTTTAATTTTTATAATTTATCTCACAATACTTTTATAATAGATAGGATGACCTTTATCCATCCTTATTATATAATTTTCTATGTTCTACAAGACCAATACAAAGTGGGGCAAGTGATCCCACCATAAAAATAAACATTTGAAAGTTGGATCCAAATAGTTCACAAGATCCAACGGTGAAATAGACATCCAACAATTGGATCTGTTTGAAATGCTGATCCATTGTTGAAGCAAACATTTGATGCTTGAATCTCATTATTTACCGTCAAACCTTCAGTGACAGAGCAACTTCTTATCAATATTTTTTTAAAAAAAAATGATTTATATATTTCTTTTAAAGAAGAAGAAGACCATTTTATCTTTTAATTTATCATGATATTTCTTACTTTATCTTTTTATTTTATTTTTGCAATTTATCATATTAAAAACTTAGCAATGCTGATTACTTCCTACCCAGTGGGGCAGACACTATGAATGAGATCAAAATAGGGAAATAACCTTAAAGAATGAAAGTAATAATTCCAACCAGCACTAAACATAATAGTGGTCCAATCCATTATAGGGGATCCACTTTGAATGAATCAATTTTTTAATGATAATGAAATCACCCAGTTGTTCACTTTAAAGTGTGCTTTTAGTCCTAAATTTTAGTGGATTTTAAAAATTAACCTAGATAAAAAGGTATATGTTTAAAAGTGAGTTTAAAAAAATCTAACTCAATTAGATCAATCGAGTCATTATCTTGTAAACTCTTAATTTTTTTTATTACTCTAACTTATTCTTTTAATGTTTAAATTTCGTAAGTTTTAAAACTGACTTGATTGATTCAATCATATGTAATTGAAGTAGAATTAATATTTAGACATCGACATACTAACAAACCCATTAATACTAGGCACAAGGAGCACTACGTGATAAGTGTGCAAGACTGCAAAATAATACTTTGGCATGATCAGCTCATACCAACATTAGAATGGCATAATGGCTGGAAATTTGTAATTCAGTAAATGAGATAGTGTTTCTCTTACACAGTGTTTGTTATTGTCCAGCTGATGAATAGTGAAAGACTGAAGAAAATGAGACATTTCTCCCTTCCTCCAACAAATATGTTTTCTTGAGAGATTAAAAAAATTAATTAGAAAATATATTTCCCAAGACCCGCATAGATCCAACCTGAAACTAGATTGGGTAGGGTTTAGAAACTTTGGGTCTAGACATGGTCCGAATTTAAATTTTAAATACCCATGAAAATTTCAGATTGGTTCAGGTCAATATAGCCAAAAAACAAAATCCCTCTTATCTTCTTCCCGTTGTTTTCTCAAGACTCAAATACAGATTGTTTTGAGTTCTCCTCTTCTCACACAACCGCTCTCGTCTTCTTCAGCAAAAACCTTAACTCATTTTCATTATTTGGGTTCTCTCATCTTCTCTCACAACCAAAAGCAAGACTCTTGCCCCCCCTCTCTCTCTCTCTTCAAAAAGAATTTAAAGAAATGGTCAATTTCACAGGCGGGTCCACAATTCTTGGGTATTCTTCATGGATAGTTCAGGTTGAGTAGGATCTAGGTTTGAGAAAGTTTGAATCAGGTTGAGTAGGGTCTAGGTTTGATTGGACTAAGTTTAGCAAAACCCTACCTAATCTGTCCGACTTTCACCCCCTTTGCCACCGACACAACTCAAAATTATCCTAACCTTTTAACTCGCCAAATTTGGCATCTTAAGAGGAAAAACTGTCCCTTCCCGATTTTATTTAGGTCATTCAAGGACCTTCCCATCAATATATCACTGGTGGGTCCCAAATGACATTTATAATTTCGTAGACAATTGCTAGTGCCGTAGAGAAAAGATCTCTTTAGGAGAAACTTATCATTATATAGGCTCCAAGCTCTCCAATGGTTTGTTAAGAGAATAAACTAATGCTCATCCAGACACAACCTTAGTGTCAGCACTTGGTAATGGGGCTAAGGAATGAAACAATGGCATTCAAAGAAGATGCAAAGTGGTCTACTTTTTATCTATGCTGACATCCTTCTAAAAAGCACTCTTTTTTTTCTTGATTTGGACTGCAGTTGAACATCCGTTTACACAAAACTATCCACTAAAACGCCATGATCTCCAATCTACAGTATTTGTTTGAAGCAAAGATCATGAATTTGTATTGGTTTAGGTCCTACTCTTAGTTACAAATTTCAATTGAAATAAACTTTTCAGCCTATAGGGACTTGAGAACATTCCGACGACATTTCAGACATTTGGCTCTATCAGCCGAGATTTGTGGAGGAGTCATATTGGCCATATTGGCGAAACTGGCCAACATTTGAGCAAAACTTGCTGAAATTTCTGACTAAAATTTGACAGAAAAACAAAATCTGGCCAGTACAATGTTTCAAAAAAAAAACTGATATTGCTGATATTTATGTTTCAACGGAAACCCAGAACAAAAGAATTTTTTACCCAAATCCATTGATCTTACCTGAAACATTTTTTTTTAATCAGAAAAGAAAAAAAAAAAAAACATTATGAACCCATAATACGTTTGACAATTGACAAGTGCCCGCTATTGCAACTATAAATGTTATAGTTTCAAATATGTTACCATCACAAAAAACTAAAATAAATATCATATTCACTTACCACAGTAATGTCGTAGCATTTGAGGCCATGCTATCCAAATTGTGGACCTTATCATAGGATGGGGTATAATCAAGAAAAAGCTAAACAAGTCCTAATCATTTGTTTTTCATTGAATTCTGTTGAATGATGACAATCTATGTCGGACCAAAATCCCAACTCAAATTCAATCAAAACAAACTCAACCAAACACCATGCATTTCAAAATTCATAATTCATGTAATAAGCTCAACAAAATCCAATCAGTGCTTATCAAAATTTTAAACTATGATAGATATTCCAACCTTCTGTTTAACAATAGCCTAACACAATAGTGTTTACTGAAGAAAAATAGGGTCTAAGAGATGGATGGGAGGCTGCTGATGATCTCAACTAGATGCACCAACGATGTTGGATAATTTGGTCACTAATCCATGAAATATCTTTCATTAGAAAGGATCCTCAGGCTGCACCCACCCCCTCTGACCTCCCTTTCGATGGCTGTGATTGAAAGTTCACACCAATTTTTGTGAACCAGTTCACAACAGATAATTTCTCTAACTTATGATAGCGGCATACATATGAATGCTCTACATGATTTGCACACCAAAATATACATCACTAAGGCCTTGAACCAGCCATTTAGGGACAGCATCCAAGTGTGTGCCACGGTGTGGAAGTCCTTCAACCAGCCATGTTAGGGACAACATCCAAGTGAGCATCAGCAACTATATTCAGCTAATGTGGGAATGTAAATAAAGATGAGATATGAAAGAAAGCAAAGAAGGGCCAGGAATTTATTTGGCTAAAATCGATCCAAGTTGGGCACTCAAATTTGACCAATCTGGCCTAGAATTTGAAGAGTTTCATTTGCAAAATCCAGCAAAGCAAAGCTGGACTCATCCATGTACATAGAAGATAAATGAATAAATGGGCGTTGCTGCCAAGGAAGACAAGGGGAGGTGTTGCTGGATGTGCAAATCCCACTTAGGCGAGAATGGAAGGTAGGAGATTGATGTATTCTTTATTTTAGTTATTTGTTTTATTTAACGTTACAAAATAAAGTCCATAAATTAGACTTAGCTAAGCATTGTATTACAGGCTTTTATTATTGAAATTTATCAAGCTTAGAGCTTTCTCCTGATTCGCTGAGTTTTATCCCTTTTGAATTTTAATTTGTTTATTGAATTGAACTATATCATAATTCCACATTCAAGTTAATTCATTAGAAGGTTCTTCGAGTTTAGACTGTACTTAAACCCGAGAACAGTTTTCCGAGTTTAGACCGTACTTAAACCTGATAACGCCGGGTTTCTTCATCAAAATCTATGATTCGGCCTAAAACCCTGAATCTAAATCAACTTGCAGCTTGGAGTGCATCTGATGAAGGACAACTAATAGGGTAACCCTAAATGCCTAAATTGGTTCCCTAGAAAGTTAAAAGGGATGAAAATAATGCACCTAAAACTAATATGGGCTGAGATTAAAATTCAATTAATAAATGCAATTAACTAATATAAGAATGATTACCAATAATCATGCAAATACCAAAAATACAATGAGTTGAAATGATTTTAAATGGCTGGTATGAGAGAAAAAGTATGTAAAGGGGATAATATGTAAATAGATGAGAAAGAAAAGGTGAGATCGTTAAGTTACAACTTAAGCCACGTGGATATAGAGGGTTGCTAGGGTAAAACGAATTAAAGGAAGGTAAGGGAGACCGTAAGGGGTGGTTTGCGATGGAGCAGAGGGGCGACGGAAAAGGGAAAGGATTTTTGGATGGGTTCTGGGTGGTTGTGTATAGATCTGGGTTGATCTAGAGAGAAAGGAAAACAAAGGAAGAGAGTGAAACTGGTTCTGCAACAAAGGGGCAGCAAAGAAGAAACGAAAAGGATGAGAGAGAGAGAGAAGAGAAGAAAAGCACCTGAAGAAAAAGGTATGGCCTCACACCAAGCTTCATGCCAAGCCTCTCGCTTAAGGAATCACTCCCGTAATCTGAAAATCGCACCTTTGCACAGGTATCTTGCGAAAATCTCAATCTTATTCATCAATCGTATGTAATAATGTTTACAAGAGGGCTTTTATAAGAGATGCCACCCTTAAATAAAGAAACTCGTAAAAATAGCCTAAAACGAAAATAAACTCACTTAAAATAGGAAATCCTAATTTCTAATTACAACTAAATCAAAAATAGAAATAAACAATAAAAGAAACTCCACATGGATCTGCTGCTCCGCATCAGCATCTCTCTCTCTCTCTCTCTCTCTCTCTCACACACACACACACACACATTTTCTGTACAATTTGATCACAGGAATTATGCGGAATATCTGCCATCAAATTATACAAAAGGAATTATATCCAAAGTTGACTTCCTACAACTAATATATTATCACTCTTTATATACTAATCCTCGTTTTGTGGCAAAAGAATCAAATTGAACTTGGAAACCCCTAACATGTGATGATAAATACATATGCAAGAACATAACAACCTCAAATAAATTGGCAAAAAACACCAATATGAACTTGACTCCATTTAATAGGTTTCATTTCATCTGTACAATTTGATCACAGAAATCATCAAAACTACCTGCGATTAAATTATACAAAAGGAATCATCCAAAGATGAGCTCCTATGACTAATAAATTTTCGCACCTACAACTAATACATTCAAGTAAATTGGAAATCCCTAACACGTGATCACAAATAAATATGCAAGAGCAGCATAACAACCTCAAATAATGAACTCGACTTTCATTCATAAATGAAGATCGACAAAAAGAGACAGAGAGCGAGCCCGTTACTTTTACACAAGACTACAATGACAATGATTCTACCAATATTGGCATCTAGCAGACAAATCACTGATGAGAACTGAAGTGTTGTTACCTGAAAATGTCTCCGGTTTCACATCGGCAGATGCTCAGATTAGCTTATCGGGCATCATCTTGTGCTGAGACAAACAAGAACAGCTGAAATTACAATTCTGAACCAAAACAGAGGTTGAAACTATATTCCTTCAAAATGGGTGGCCAACTAGCTGCAGAAAAGTAACAAACTTACTGCTAAGAATAAAACCCTGAAGCAGGCTTTGGGCTCTCTCAGCCTGCTCTGGACTACCGGATATTTGAACTACTCTTTTGGGTTGTTCAGGTCTATCTTCAACAAGAGTTACCGTCGCTCCTGACATCTGTTTTCAATCAATATATATGTCAGGAATATAAACTTCAACTCCAAGACAGTAGGAGAATACTTCCAGAAGTAAAATCACCTCACTGATCTGAGCAAGCTTGCTTCCAGATCTCATGATGAGGCTGGGAACTGCATGTTCTGGTATAACAACCTCCATTGTTCTTTTTGTGGCAATTGGCACGGGTGGTCTGTAAGACATGAGAAGCAGACAGGGGCTTTTTAATCCTTTCGTTTGTTTTTTTTTTTGAAAAATCAAAATGAGCATTTTGCATACAAAACAAAGTTGTCTCATCAACTACCTGACTGGCGCACCAAATCCTTCTTCATAAGCATTGGTTGCTTCCTGCTCTGGCAATCCACTTCCGGATCGTCCACCATCCTGATGCACAGATGATTAGATTTGTAAATACAAAAGGACAAAAGACTGGATAATCCAAGATAGAACCAGTAGTTACTGACAAGAAGTAAAACTGCATTCAGTGCAAGGATCAAGAAGGGTGTCACCTCTGAGCAACTTGGTAGCTGGAATTGGGAACTGCAATTGGAATTTGTTGTTATCATGATGACTTCCGAGGTCAGCTCACGTGCAGACTTAGAATTGCCACATCGTAATACACAATGCATTAGATTCTGATCTCAGTATAGTTCCAATTCCATCAAATAGTTATAGCCACAATTCCAATTGCCCAATGCCCACTTAATTAATGTGCCAGCCTAGTTGGGGGTTGATCAGCCCATCGAAGTGAGATGAACCCAAAATGGTTCCTGTCCCTCTTCCTTCTCTTCCCCCTCCCCTTTCTCTCTCCCCCAATTGATTCAAATCAAGGTGTGGACTACATATTGATGGGATATCAGTAGCTCACAATTAATGGGAATCACAAGGAGCCTATTGGTAGATAGTAGGGTCCACCATGTATAGCAAATCATGGGAACTTACCATGAGAAGCAAAGAAAATCCATAATGCAGATAGCTGTGAAGGGAAAAATTCAGTCTTTCTAGGCCCAGGCAAAGCAAAGAAAAACCTTCATACAACTTACCAATACAATTTGAAAATATTATTGTTTAGTTTAATTCAAAAATCACCTCAATTGGACCGATGAAGTAATGATTTTAAAGGTTATGAAAGTTCAAGAATTAAAAATAGTTTAAAGTCGTCAAAATTTTCTGGGCATAAAAAACATGGCTTGATTGATCCAATCAAGGGGCTTTATGGCGGGCCCACTTCAAGCTTTAGACCTTTGGAATGGAGCCATCACCATCGTCATTGGTGGGCCTCACAGGGTGCATAAGCAGCTGATCATTTATTATCAATAAAAGGGCATGCTCCCTCATAATCAAGGAATGTTTGTAGGTGCACGAATACAACTAAAGCTCCCTCATAACCAAGGAATGAGTGTAGGTGCATGTATATAATAACATTGCGGTGTACAACTTGAAACTATAAAATCTCTCTCACACTCATACACGCACATACGTACACACAGATGCACGCGCACACAAAAAAGTGTCATCTGTCTATCTATCCATTTATCTATCTCAAATACACAGAAATGCACATGCATGCATGCGCACACAAGCATGCACGTGCGCTATCTATCTCACACATGCAGACACACTCGCAAGAGGATTTTTCTTTCAACAAAATGGCATGGGCTACGGAAAAGGAAAGCTTTGCAGAGATTGTTGATGGCATTAAGGGAGATAAGGGAGATGAATCAAGAGATGCAAGTTATCTTAAAGAATGTAGGGGAATATCAGCTAATGGAGTGGAAGATTTCTTCGCAAAAGCTGGAGTTGATAGACAAATTCTTTTCAGTTTCATGTAATTAAGATTTAACTGTATCAGCAATCCAGATCTTTTTTTTTATAGTACAATTCTAGTGTCTGGAAAAGCTTCTTTACGCTGTCAAAATAATTTTCTTTAACCATTCAAGGAAATCCAAGATTTTTCCAAAGGTGTGGTTGGATATGCAACCAACTGTGACTTGTTTTGAATATTCAACAGAGTATGGTTATCCATTCTGTTGTGCATTGGAAGTGTTGTGGAAACCAGACATCAGATTAAGTGGGAGAATGCTGTTGGATTCCAATCATCCAGAGAGAGTGCAGTCGAAATCCTAACTTCTTCAGATCTGGAATTTAACATATTGATTATATGCTACCGTATAGTAATTTTTTTATTTTTTTGAAATTACAGTATAGTATTCCAAGTATAAAAAAATGATAGTGCTAAGAAGGGAAGCGATCAATGCATAACAACAATAACATAAAAAGGAAAACATTTAAACTAGCAACAATTGTCACCTTTGATTGCAATGTGGTTGTCACAGACTGAGTAGTCTGATAGCTAGCTGTTGAAGGGTCACTTCCTTTAAAATCATCAGGAGCTGAACTTCTATTCGGGGAATTAGCCTCAATATGACCTGTAGCAGAGACTGGTGGTGGTGGTGGAAAATCCTTTGAAATGGAAACATCTCGATACAAATAACTGCGTAGCCTTGACGTTACTTGGACAAGAGCATCACGAGCTGCCCTTATGTCCCCTACAATCTGTACATGGTAGCCACTGTCATAAAATTGCACAGACACATTTCAAATAAAAAGAAACGTGGCCCTTTCAGAGTACACTTTGATCCATGCCAAAGCATGTAATGCATGCTCAGCTTCTAGAGGAAGGTCCTTAGTATACAACCAAGATGTAAACTCACAAACCTGTACAAGCTCATCGGCCGTCCATGCACAAAGGGGAAGTTCTTCTTTTGGTAAGATGTGTATATTGGCACGAGTCAATCTTCTCATCTCATTTAATGATCCATCCCTGCCTTCCAAACATCCAATTTCAGTGGCTGGAACAAGTAGCCTCGTTGTTATGATATTATTATCCTTGTCAGCACCAAGATCTACAATTCGACTCTGAATATGTAGCAAAGCTTCCTGAGCTGGAAATAGCTCATCTTCTGGACCCTAATTTAAAGGTAAAAGCAAGAAATTTCTTAAAGTTTAAATAACCTCTCAAAAACTTGTTATAACTTAAATATGTGGAATATACTGAGAATCGTTGGCTGGGTGTCAGATGGGCAGTCGGCCCATGGAAACAATTTGCTAAATACAACTATGAAGGCCAACCCCAAATTGACAGGATAAATGGCTTATATGATAATGATGATGTAACTGAGTACCATGGAAACAATGACAAACTTTATGCAAAACTACCTATGTCAAAATCATCAATGGACCCGCATTATTCAAATATCCATAAAATCTGACCCAAGAAAATCTGGGTATGGACCCTTTTAAGATCCAATTAGTAATCAAATCCGGATAAGAATCCAATAAAAGATCAGATCAGTAAGACCCAAACCAATTTGTTTGAATATCCAATGTCATAACTAAAAATATTGCAAAGAATACTTGCAAGGCATCTTTTTTAGGTCACAATTTGTACAATCAACATGGAAAGAGTTGAATAAAAGCCTCTGTGAATTAAATCAAACAAGCGAAACAGGAGAAGGCAACAGGAAAATGAAATTTGTGATGGCAATGGAGCCAGATGTTCTACAATATAAACACTATTATTGGACATGGGGCCAAATGTTCAACAATGTCATCCCCATTATTGGATTCAGATGTGGTTCATTCTAGACAAATTGGAACCTTAGCAAATAAGAAAACATGGAAAAATGCTAATCACCAAGGATGGAAAAACATGAGTAGTAGGGGTGAAACTTGGGTTGGGTTTTGGCCCGACCCGACTGACCCGACCCGAAAATAGTGTGGGTTGGGTTATAGAAATTGTAAACTCGGGTCGCGTTGGGTTATAAAAAAAACCCAAGTGAAATTCGGGTCGGGTTGGGCTGAACTCTTTAAATCCTGACCCGACCCGACCCGAGAAGACCCGAATTTCCTAAGAAAAGCATGCTGATGTGATGCTACCCACTTGCCTTCCCTTTCCTTCTATTTTCAAATCCCACTTCTTTAGTTCGGTCCCACCTCACATGGGGGAGAGACACCCAACACTCGTTCCAAAACCTTCCTTCTGTTTTCAAAACCCACTTCTTTAGTTGGGGCGTTGGGACAAGAGTATGCAAATCTGAAGTATTCAGATGCAAGATCAGCCAAGCAGAAGAGAAGATCTACAGGTTGCGCAGTAGTCTGAGAATCGAAAACCTGACCAGTCCATCGAGACTACAGCAGCACACGCACGTCAGAAAGGGGTTTTCTGCAGCAGATCGATGAGGCTAGGGGAAAGGAATCCCCAATTGCAGAGATCTAATTGAGATTGGGTGAAAAGAAATCCCCAAATGTAGAGATCGCTAATATGTCACTCGACCCATTTTACGAGACTTCTTCTTCATAAATGAAGCTGAGAAGATCTAGCCCTAAACAGTTAAGCATTGCCATTTCTTCTCACATCACAACCATATTTTGTATCTCTAATCTATTGAGATAAGAAGCCATGGCAGTGGTTGTTCTTTCTGCCATCCTGCCAGTGATATTTGAGAATCTTGTTTCTCCTTCAATTCAGAAATTCATCTTATTTTTTGGTGTCAAGAAATTGTAGGGTTGCAGCTTGGGTCGGGTCAGGCCAACGTCGAGTTGAGAGTATTACAAACTCGGGTCGGGTTGGGTTGGATAAATCGGGTTTTAAATTCGGGTCGAGTAGGGTTGGGTTGGGTTCAGGATGTTGTGACCTGGGTTAGGGCTGGGTTTATTAAAACCCGACCCGCCCGACCCGAGTTTCAGCCCTAATGAGGAGGATTAGGAGTGCACAAGACATAAGCTCTATTCTTTCATACATCCATAGAATTAGGGTTCCAAAATTTATAGGATTTATGTGTTATGAGTTCAGATGGAGCATATTGTGGCCCCACATAAGGTCTAATTTTATGACTAAATTACGGACCAATGGTCCATTTGGATGAAGGGAAAGCAAGAGAATGCATGGGATTCTCCTCTTTTCCTGTGTTTGGTATTTATTACACGAGAAAAGTGGGCTGCACTCCCCCACCTCCCTCTGGGGAATCCCCTGAAAAATTTTCTCCTCATCCAAACAATGCCCAGGTCTTCTGTAAATTATCACTAGTTATACAAGGCATTCCACAAAAGCTAACTTCATGTGCTCCTTTGACCATGTTAGTGAGAAGCATGCTTAGGTGATCCAGATGCCTACCAAATATAGGGGTCGGCCTCAATGTGGCTCCAAATGTTTAGGAAATAATTGGAATTGGATCCAAATGTAAATTGGTCTAGCCAGAATCATAACCATTTTACAAAAGGATGTAGCTTCACTCAAACCAATCTTTCTAGTTACAACAATGAGCACTTGTCAACTGCGTTATGGATTCTTATATGACTCGTAACCATTTACACCCTAGTCAATAGAAACTTTGAGCAAAATTAGTATGGTTTTGTATGAAATTTTTAGCAAATTGCAAATGCTCCCATGTTTCAGTCAATCAAGAACAATTCTCTTTCTTATAGACAGTTCAAGTCTTCTTCCTTTGGTTGGTTTAGTAAATGAGAATTTTCTTTTAAAGGACAATCACCATGGCTAAATCCAAAAAGGAGATCAGATTAGTAAGTCCATCTCCCCCTTTCTGTCTGATCTTCCAAAATCTTTTTCCGACATCACCATCATCATCTTCAGTCATTATCCCATCTATCTGAAGTTGGTCTTTCCAGTTCTACTTTGTCATTTTACCTCAACAAAAACCTTGTCATTTGTTACTCCACAATTTATCATGCCTTTCTTTATCCCTTTCCCTCTATGTTTTAAATGGTCTTCATTTCCACCTCGTGCCTTCAATTTGTAGCTTCTCAATGCTGCATATTGGGGTTGTCTAGTCTTCTACTAACATGTACAAACCGCCTTAAGCTAAATTCTCTCATTTTGTCAGCTATTGGAGCTATTTTTAAATTCCTCCTAATATAGTTATTTCTAAGCTCAAATTTTCAAAGTTATTCCACTTACCCAACATATCATACACATCTCTGTTAACCTAACTTTGTCTATTCTCTCATATATTGTTGGAATTGTCAACCAGTTTATGCACTCTCCTTGCACCACCCATCTTGATGTTGTTCTTTGCATTTTGCGGTATCGAAAGATCACCAAGTCCTAGACTTCTGGCATTCTTTATATAGGCCATGGCCATGGCCATCTTTCCTTACATGGTTATTCCAGTGTTGATTAAGCTAGATCCCCCATTGAATGGTGCTCCACATCTAGATATTGTCCTTTCTAGGTGATAATCTTGTTTCCCAACGCAAAAAAAATAAAAACATTTTTATGACGGAGAACCCCAAGACCCCCACCTCTCCTTGAGTACGACGGCATTGGGTAAAACTCCAGATGCACAAAACCCCCGCAAGCCACATGCATCGGGGGAAAAAAGCATGTTGTTGCTTGATCAAATGCCGGAGTAGAATATCTAGTAATGGCAAACACTTTTTCTCAATTATTATGTTAGAAACATTTGCTTGTGAGTTGCGCTTTGTTTGCCCTCAACCCATGTCCCTCCATTGTGACAATCAAGTTGCCATTCACCTTATGTCCAATCCCATCTGCTATGAAAGACTAAACACATCAAATTTAATTGTCATTTTACTTGTTCCTACAAGACAATGTTATCTCCACTCCTCCTGTTCAATCCAAAGATCAAATAGCCTATATGCTCAATAAGGCTCTCTCTTGCTCACAACTTCAGCGTCTTAGCAAGCTTGCATGATAGTTATCTATAAACCAACTTGAGGGGGAGTATTGGGAGTACCAATTCTAGTGCTCTTACAATGTAGCATAGGGTTTTACTTTTACTGTTGGAAATTACTATTTAGTACAATTTGCCAGGTGCAACCACTCTTAGCTTAAATTGTATCTGAATTTTAAGTTATTAGTTATCTTCTAAAGTACGGAATCTGTTTTATCACAAGGATTATAAATGAAGGTCATCTCGCATAGAGATACACAAGTTTTCATCCCCTCAAAATCATCTCTCTTTTGATTCTCCCTTTCCTCCCCTCCCCTCATTTTCTTCTTGTTTTATTTTATGTTCAGAAACTCTATATGGTATGCAGAGAAAAACCTAGAAGCCTGTGGATCTTGACCCAACCATTAATTAAACAATCCACAGCATCATTTGATCAGTCATGGTAGTGATTGTCTCTGTTTTTTGAAGGATTTCTCCCGATTTAATCGTTGATCACCTGTGGAGCCCACCACCATCCATCTAATGGAGCAAAGCCAGCCTCCAAAGGAAGAGGTGAATAGTAACTGCTTAGAACATTGTACCCATTTAAAATTCATGTTAGAAGTTCAACACACACACAATATGTGGACCTTAACAATATGAAACTTTATCCATATACTCAGAAAGTCCTCTTCTAGGTCATTGGTTGGTTTCTAAAATGTAATGCATGGGCAAAAATATTGTCAAGGACTCACAAATGTTTTTGCAGTGAATGTGTTGGAATCAATTTCTTTCTATGGGAGCTACGTTTATTTCTTTATTTCATCAGTTGAGAAAATCAACTGTATTCCTGTTGTCACAACATGAGAATGAAGAATAACATCTTTAATTAGTACATTGTACCAATAGTTGAGTAAACTACAAACTCATTTGATCAAACACCGCCGTCCTTTTCCTTTTATTAATAGATAAACCCAAAGGTTTCTTTTATCACAAAATCTGAAAGGTCCAGCCAGTATAATAGCAAATTTATATAATATCAGAAATTTTGCTATCCTTGTAAAAAAGTTGGCCACTGAAGTTATTTCACATCCTAGTGGGTGAAGATAGAATTTGGTCCATTCACTAACCAAAGTCGGTTCAATAAGCTTTCCTTTGTATCTGTTCCAGTGCACTACTGCTTTGGTAGATATGGTCCTCCTCTTCATGTATATAATGATATTTTATCCACAATTAAGTAATTATATCATAGTAGTAGTAGAAGACTAGCAGAAGACTAATAGTAGGAACATCAGAGAAAGGAAATCAAGAAATAAAAGATGAATGAAATGATTGGCCAAGTACCTCTTCTGAAGAAACAATAATTATCCGTTCAGCTGAACCTGGTACAGGATCAGTAACACTGACATCCACACCAACATCACCACGAAGTATATCTATAATTCCATCAGACTCCCCCATAACACTTTCAACCTTATCGTTAGGACAGAGGATTCTAAACACTATCTCCTCACCAAAGAACTGTGCATGATCAGCTATAGGAGTGGCTGCAGATTCAGATGCAAATCCAGATGGACGTGATACATAGGAATTGCTTCTAACAGTGTCCAACCCTGCACTTGATCGTGGCCCTGAAGCAGGCACTTCCAAAGCTGATCGGAATGGGGCACTGCTCATGTGAATAAAATCATCATCGGGTGGGAAAAAACGCTCGGGTGAATGCAAACGCCCACGGAAAGAACCACGATCACGGAGCAGGCTCTCTTTCAAGCGAGATGAAATAATTGCCATGGCTTTCTTTACAGCACTGCTATCGCCAACAACCTGCAAGGAAAAATCAAAATTTTTTTTTTTGAAAGGTAAACATCATTGTCTCTGATAAACTTACTTCAGTTGAACAAAATAGATAAATCCACAAGCAACAACCCTCTCTCTCTCCCCTAGTCAATGTTAAAAATTAGAATAAAATTTGAGGCCCTGCTTGCCAATGTTAAAAATTAAGAAATAAAGTGCAAAAGTCTTCTTGTGAACACAGAATGGAGACCACAACACTAACACCAACATGCAGTTCAAAGCCATTAGTTCCAACAAAACCAGCCATTAGCCCTGGGAGAAGGAGAGAACCAATCTAGGTAAAATCATGTTTTGCACAGAAAGGCAATTGAATTTGGAGTGATTGATATTAGGAGGAAAAAATAGATAGTGAACCTGTAATTCTTGTAGAATTAATTCAGATTTAATTGATTTTCCATGTATCTCTACTAGTCTACTATTATTTCATAATTCTTGATGTCCCATATTGACCTTCTCACCACACATTTGATGATAAACTACTTCTCTAGGAAACACATTTCCAATGGGAAACTAGTTTCCATTGAAACAGGTACCTCATCTAGGTGAGATTTCCTAGATACCATGTACAAAAACCACCACACTAAATACACCATTACTCATTAGCATATCTCAATATACTTATTGGGATACCCAAAATAATTGGGTGTATAGATGGCCAAAATGATTATTGATTTGAGTCAGAAAGGATGCATTTATTGATATGAGCTTAATGTGGTCCCCATCCATACCTGACCCAGTAATTAACAATGTCCTACTCCTCATCCTGGTAAAAAAACTGTGGCTTAAGGTGGTTTGGGCACATATGTAGAAGAGCAGAAACAGTCCCTATTTTGAAAATTATAAGGTTAAAAGTGCAATGAACAGGGTGGAGAGCAAAGCCACTAAAAACCTGGATTGAAGGAATAAAAAAACATGATATATTGTCATGTGACAGAATATGTTTTTTGATAAGGTAGAATGCAAGAGTAGAACTTAAAAAGCCAACCCATGTGATTGGATGACTAGTATGATGATTTCTTCTTCTGTTTTTTATAGGTAGAGCAGATAAACGAGAGTAGTGGCTTCTTCTTTAGGGGTAAGAATGGAGGGATAGGTTTTTAATTCATAATATCAACACCATGAAAATCCTTTCACAACGACAATGAGGGTCCTTTTTTATAAAGACTATCCCATATTTTTAAGTTCCCCGGGTAAATTCATTGGGACACTTTCAAAATATCCCTTTCAATAATAACATGTATTTCCGAGTCCCCCTTCTCTGAGAGAGAGATTGATAAATAAGAGCAAAAGGATAATGTACAACTGTAAGTTCTTAACACAAGGAGTGATTGAGCAGGAATATAAAACCAAGTAAGTCACAAAACAATCTGACCAAAGAAATCCGTAGGACACGGGGTCGAAGGAGGGAGCAGGGATGAGATGAAGGAGAAGGGTTTTAACCGCGGTAGGGGGTTATCCGCGACAGAGGTATCCGTTGGACACAGGATCGGTGTCAACAATAGGGGTGGCAGGACGTCATCGGTAGGAAACAAAAATGACTACAAAAGTCGGTGTTGGTTACGGTCTTTGTGGAAAATCTACTAGAGTTTGCAAACAGGAGGTGGATTTTGGAACTTTTTAGCGCTTGGGGTAGGGTTATTGATGCCTTCATTCCGGCAAAGAGGAATCAGAGAGGGAAAGTGTTTGGGTTTTTGTTAGGCTGTATGGAGATGAAGCTGCCCAGAATGCTATCCAGGCTTTGATGGTTAATGGTTGTATGGAAGGAAGGTGAAGGCTCAGGAGGCCTTATACAAAAGGGAGATGACTCAGGGAGAAGGCAAAAAGGCAGGAGAAGTGAGTCAGATTTGAAGGGTGATCATCACCGAAGAGATAGATAAGGAAGCTCCTGAAAGTTCGAATACTCAAAGGAACTTTCATCCACTTATTCAGAATGGCTACAATTCTAAGACTTGGGCCCAAATTTTCAAAGACAAAGGGCAACCAATCAACCAAACTTGAGAGCCTTGTCCTGAGCAGTTTAGGACCCCTGTTTTTGAATTGGCAATGCAAAAGTTCGGAATGAGGCCTTTGGTTGCGGCAATCAATAGTAGCTGAAGTGGAATCAAACATTGGATCGTAAATGGTGAGGACAACGGGATTCAACATTCCAATGTGAGATGGTTGGAGGCAGATCCTATCTAATTACGGCTCGTAAGGAAGGGGTTGCTCAAGATTGGTTGAAGGACTTGGCCTGGCAAAGGTTTTTAAGGTTTTAGGAATCTAGAACTCCCATTCAGATAAGTCAGCGAGAAGGGTTTGGATTCATTGTTATGGCTTTCCTCTTGTATCCTGGAACAGGAATTCATACTTGAGTTTGGAGGAAGACTGGGGAAAGTCCTTGAAATTGATAAAGAGAACCTAGAAAAGAGGGATTTTCCACCTTAAGAATGTTAATTGTGATAGAGAATATCAGAAACACTCCAAAGGAGGTGGTATTAAAGGTCTCTGATGGCGGATTCAAATTTCAGATTAAGGAAATGGCCAATGGGGAGGACATATCGACACAAGGAGAGGAATATCCTGCTTACCTTCAGACGAAGAAGGGAGGATAGTCAGAAGAGAATAATGGAGGGGACTGTGGAATCCGGCAAGGAGAGGTGCAACTTCTGATCCATTCCGGCCACACATGACATCACCATAGTCATGCGGGTTGGGGGATAATCGAGAAAACTCAGTAGCTGTGAGTAGCAATAAAGAGTCGGCTCACATGCGGCTAACATCTCTTCTGTTTTCCAATCAAGAGAAGGGCGAGCCACCTACCTCCCCTGAGAGGGCCTTGGGACGAGGGCTTGAAGATTGGTCGATTGCTAATAAAGATTTTGGCGTGCAATCCCTGACAATTGGAGACTGTCTGCGCCTGCAATGAGAAACAACTAATGGAGAGGTCTTGCAGGCGAGAGTTGCAAATGAGGAAGGGGTTGGGCTCGAGGCTAGTGAGAGAGGCAAGAAAGAAGGGATTATCGTGGGAAACGGATCTATGTATTCCTCGGGTCCAATGAGGGGAAAGGAGTTTAAGGAGGTAATAGAGGCCTAGTGCACGAGGATTTGGCACGAATATTGACTTGGAGGTGGGGGAACCCTATGAGGAGAAAGATGGCTTTGTTTCCCCGGTTGGGTCTAGACTAAGTGAGACATTTGAACCCGCGATATCTATGATTCAAATGGGTCGATCGAATAGTACCTAGGGCCAAGAAAAATTGTCGGTACCCGAGCGTAATGAGGAACATAGGCTGATGATGGAAGGTGAACGATTAAATGATCTAACTGGATCATTTAATTTTGAAGGGGCCAAGAAAAGGCGACATATTAATAATGGAGCATGTTGAGGCTATCTTTCAATGGCTTTCAAAACAGTGCAGATCTTAAAAAAATTCGAAAAGGATGTACGAATAGGGATTAGTTTTATTGGGTGTGGGTTATTAGGGGTTTTGCTCTTTTAGGGAAATGGTATCCAATAGGGAGTTGTTTACTATGGTCCTTCTTTTCTATATTTTGTACTGTTTTTCTATTTATTTTAATAAAATTTCATCACTAGTCAAAAAAAAAAAATCTAACCAAAGAATACTGTATATCATGAGATTTTGACCAATCTTCCTATATAGAAGATCCGACTCTCCATTAAAAGCACTAGACGCCTAAGCCCATGGATAATGCATGCTTAACATCTTTCCATCACTGAAGTTCTCGATGCAACTTTATATTAAAAAACTCGTCTCTTCCTCTCCCACCACACTATCCAGCTAGTTGCCAAAGGTACAAGTTTCCATAGTAATTTGCCCTCCTATTGGAAAGAGTTAGGCTAGCGAGACACACCAACGAGACATGTCATTAGATCAATCGTAGGTCCCACAAATTTATGTTCATTTGATAAGTAATTACATGAATATGGAGTATTTAAAGTTTCACTATCAATTGATGATCCAAGTCATATAATCTCAGCCTTTAAATTTTGATGAATATAGATCATTGATTTTTAAAATTTAAAATCAAGGGATAGGATCATAAGATGGAGTTAAAATTCCATAAAAAAATTATTCCTATGGTCTTCTTTACATTAGACCCAACAAAGTGAGCCCTAAAAATCCATTTTTACTGGGTCTCTAGCTGACAACTGAGACACCCGTGTCTCGGTAGAGTTTTTCTTTTGGAAAGGCCCAAAGCCCCATCCCTCCAAAAGGAAACAAAAAGATAAGGAAGGGCGAAAGGACAAAGGGAAAGGGGAAAAGAGATAAAAACAGTGACCAATGAGAAAGACAAATAAACAAAAGAAACAGCGAACTACTCATTACATGAACAGAACATGAAAATATTAGCAACAGAAAAGTTCCTACTTTTCAAATAGTCTAAAGTTAGAATCTTGTTGAAAAATGTTGTCCAATAAAAACCTTTAACGTAAGAAGGGGAAGCTTTGAAAAGAATTGGAAGGAGACGGAGATAATTGAGGAGTGGATAGACTTATAAGAAAAGATCCCACTCAGTTTGTTAAACCAAACACTTATGTCCTTTCAACCCCTCATCAGCACTCTATCTTTCATTGCTTCTACTAACTCTTCCAACTGTAAGATTTATAATCAATAAGGTTACTTCTAAAGTTAATGCGCAAACCATCCTGCACTTAATTCCTCGACAAGTTGACTTACTAACTTCTCCTTATGGATTGAGATCAAATATAGTCTAGCAAATGTGGTTTTCAATGGTTTGACATGCACCCAAATGTCATCCCAAAAGCTTAACTCTGTCCCATCACTAACTAGCATTCTTGTACCTTCCTTTATGGTACCACCACAACATGACCAGTTGAAACCAACTTTGAGATATCCTTCCAAATATGGGTAGCACACCAATACATGACTCTACCCAGACTCCAACCCCTATTTATTTCTTCATATTTTTTTTAATAATTTTCCTCCACAAAGTCTCTCTTTCTTCACAAGAGCTCCATCAAACTTTTGCAAGCAAGGACCAATTCCTCTTTACTATGTTACCAATACCAAGCCCACCTTCCTCCGTTGGGAGATTTACATCATTCCACTTTACCAAATGCATTTTAACCATTCACTCCATCCCAAAGGAAATTAAATTAATTGTTCCCAAAGGTAAATTCATTGTTCACCACTTGACAAGGTGTGCCTTCTTTTATTTCCCCCCTCTGTCAAATAAGAGATCTCTTTGGATCCAAACCAATTTTCCCATGTTAATTGCAATCTTAAACCGGGGTAGTAATGGTGAAAGGGAGCCACCTAAGGATAAATTAGAGTTTTTACAAGAGACTAGATTTCTCTAACAGGGAGTTCCATCCAAAGTGCTGCATCTCTAGCCTTAAGTATCTAATTGAATTTTTTATCCTTTTGTTTTCTTTTAACTGGTAAGTTTTAATGATGATGATTGATGAGCTAACCATACACCTCAGAGGCAAATACAAGAAATTGAACCAGGGCCCCCTTTAGAATCACAGCCACAAAGTGCAGCTCAGTTACACCAACCTGCCAAACGGGGTCAGCATGGAGCCAGGATCTTCATGCATGTGCCTGGACACTGGGAAGAGCTTCTTAAGAGGAAGTCATTTGTTCTATTTTCTTTACGTAGATAAATAGAACTATTTTTATGGTTGACCACTGAATGTATGAGCATATCTTGAGATATCTTGCAAGATATTGAAAGAAACTCACAATAAAAATTCTACTTGAGTAGGTCTTATTTGTAATGTATACAAATCAATGGCAACAGGAAGCAACTACTGCTAGGTGTGATAAGCATGAGTTTCCTTTTTTCAGAGATGTGACATTGCAATTTACTATGGTAGACTACATAATAATAGCTCAAACAAATCAATCAGATGGTAGAAAATCAAACTCCATTTCTGGAGTTATAGAAACTGAAATTCCTTGATACATTTACATATCAAATAATGGAAGTCTAATTTATTAACTTCCATTCCAACAGGTATAGTTGATGAATGTTAGTGAGAAGATGTCTCCATGTCAAGAGGTTCAATTCATATGCAAGCAAACACTTTCATCCCAGTAAAATGTGAATCTCACTGGTTAGCTAACACTGCATCACTGCCAACAAACAAAACAACTAAAAAATAGTTTATATTGAGCATTCTTCATATCTCAATTTGATGAAAGACCTATTTGAGCTAAAGTCCAAAGAAACTAAATCATTTTAGTAGAGGACCTCAAGACAACTGCCACAAAACTGCTATATCTAAATGCATCATTATGGATTACCACATCTCTGGTATTCATTTGGGTGCCATCAGCACAATATGTAATATGGAGCAGGTAGACAACAAGAATGATCCAACCAATGTTGCACGGACACCTCAATTTGGCCACGTGTCCATGCCGAACACTTCAATTTTATAAGTAAAATCCATGTGCTTATCACATCGATGATGTGTCCTTGTCGTGTTCGGGTATCATAGGATCCAGGAGTACAGGCTTCCAATAAAAGAATACCCATTTGGATGTCAAGAGGGTAAAATGGGATGTGAACAGGTATAATGGAACCTCATATGTCTGTCTCCCTTACAATTCCAAAAAACCATTGCAATTTGGAATAATACATAATAGAGGTAGATGAAGTATAATGCTCATGCAATTTAGAATAATACATAATAGAGGTGGATAATCTATAATTATCATGCAATTTATCCAGATTTAATTGATTTCCAATATTGTATATTACCATTTTATAATCCAAACAAGCCCCATTCTAGGGGCTTTTGTATCATCACAAATTCCATGACAAACTGCTACTTTTTGAGCTAACACTTATACAACAGGATATTAAACCTTTTTCCATTGAAATGAGAGCCACACTCGGTTGAAGTTTACAAGTAACTATGCACAAAGGCCAATTCACCTAGATGCACCAGTATTCATTAGCACACTCTACCTTGCTTGATACAATTGGGAGCATGAGATGTTTGTCCCCCCAAACCGAATATCGATTAAGTCAGAAAAGATAGATTTATAAGACTATCTAGTGTGGTTCCTGGTCTCCACATCCAAAGGTTTATCACAGCATGCCAATGGAGTAGGCAGAAGAAAATTAATTATATCAAAATTGTGCTTCCTCATTTCCACTCCACAAAATGCAATGGGAAATCATATGACCATGAATTTACCTTGAATTACAAACAGTTATGAGACATCTGAACAGGCCTGAGGGGATTCCCTTCATATTATGGATTATTTATTAGAGTTAAATTTGCAAAGTAACTATAAAAAGGAGAGTGTTAAATAAAATAAAATGGAGAAAAATTCTCCCATAACATGAAATCTTGTTTCCTCTCCTCAATGATTATATTGGATACCTGGCTTTCTAATGGTTCAAATCTTTGAAATGGAAATGGTTTCAATCAGTTTACCCATTCATTCATAATTTAATAACTCAATCAATTCCACGAAAAAACCTTCCGCCCGCAAATCAAATCAAACCAAATCGGGGATACCTGAACAATCTCCTCAGACATGGACACACACCGCGGCAAATTGTGGTCCCTTGGCAAAACCCTGATCTGAGTCTTGGTCTCACTCCTCATCTGCTCAATTATCTTACCACCCTTCCCCAATAAACTCCCCACATTACTCCTTGGAACCACCAGCCTCGTCACAACTCGTTCACCAGCTCCACTACCCCGTGGGCCATAGTCATCATCGTCATTCCCGCTACCACCACTGCCCTCTCCAAATGCCGAATCACAATCTAGGATCCGTTCATGGATCATGAGGAGAGCATCCTGAGCAGGAGAGTAGGCAGGAGGGCGCCCATCAGCCTCGCGGCGACTGGCATCAGAGATCTCAATGATCCGCTCGTCATCACCAGGGGCGAGCGGGTGAACATTGATCCATGCACCCGTCTCCTGCCGAATGGCCTTGATGATGCTGCCAGACTTCCCAATGACACCACCGACCTTTTCATCGAGGCAAAGGATTCGGAAAAAGACGGCAGAAGGAGGAGAAGGCTCCTGGGGCTTAGAGGGGCGGACCGCGCCGCCTCCTCCGCTCCCCCGACGGCGGTGGTGGTGATTGTGGTGGTGGTGGTAGCGGGGTTTGGTTCTGGCCTGGGAATCGTAGTCCTGGTCGTAGTAGTACCCCCTCTTCGATCTTGACCTCTCCATCTCGTCCTATTTACGATTCTGCCACTTGGTTTCTCAACAAGAAGCTGCTGTTGAGGTAGGCATTGCCAGTCTTGAGATGTCAGCAAAAATAGAAGTGACAGAAGTCAAATTTCTTAGAGATTTAAGGGGAGGCTTGTTTCTTATTTAGGCCTTTTACGTTCTGATATCTGATCCAGCAGCTGGACTAGTTTGGAGATATTAGGTTTTAGGTTCTGTTCTGTCGCCTGTATTATGAATGCCTGGAAGGTGTTCGACAAAACCCCTCAGAGAGTATGAATGGTCGATCAAGAACGAGAGTAAGATTTAAAGCCCCAATCGTGTTCGACGCAAGTCCTGATAGAGTTCGACAAGTCAGCTAGTCGATGGAGAGAAACAGAGAGAGAAGAGGCGTTTATGTCCATCCACAAGGTGAGATCTCCTCCCCCGACTCTCAACTCGACTTCGTTTGGGAGCCAGTCTTGCGTTTAATGGGATTGGATGAGTTATGTTATAAAAAGCCCTGGTTTTTATTTTGACAGGTCATGTGACATGGTGGCCCCATTTTATGATATGGATCGGATGGTAGATGGATCCGAATTTATTTTGGACCTTACAACTGTCAAAGTGTCAAGTAAGAGAGATTTAAGAGAAGATAATTTTTTATTTATTAATATTAAACTTATACTTATGAACTTTTATTATCATTGTTTTAGAATAGTATTTGATCTCTAAAGAATTTTGAGCGGCCATTTATTAAAGTTATTATAATTTACTATCATGTTAGCAATAAAAAAGAGATATTTATTTAAAATATTAAAATTAAATTTTTTAATTAAATTCGTTAATCTTACGTTTATCATCATATGCGGGGGTTTTAATATCGAGACGGCCGAGATATAAGCCGATATGGCCGAGATCTTTTTCTCTTTTTTTATTTTATTTAAATATCGGTATTTTTTAATTAAAAATAGAAAAATGGTCTTTTTAATTAAAATAATGATTTTTGGAAAAAAAATATTGGCCGATATTGTCCGATAACACAGTGGCGAGAAACAACGATTATTATTAATTTTTTTTAAATCATCAATATTAATAATATCAACCGATATATACCGTATTGGCCGAAATAATGAACGTTGAGGTGATAACATTTCAAGAATATGTACTGTTTGATATGATAACAAGATTGATGTGGTAGAATGATCATTTAATTTTACTAAATGATTTTAAATGAGAAGAATAAATTAAATTTTAACTGATTATTTTCAATACCAATGTCATATTAACAATCTTAATATTTAACCTATAAATTTCTAAATTTCTAAATTAAATCATTTAAAAAAATATAAACACCAAGGATGAGTGACGAATTAAATAGCTTAAATTGGGCTATGCCCCACTTACAAGCCCTACATTCCCAAAGTACTGAACAATTAATTTATGAGGTACAGCTAATGACCACCAATCACTATTTGAGTTATTTAGGACATGCCTTCAAATTCCTCTTACCACAAACTATTGGACTAAAGAATGTGAGCCCAGCCCAACTTAAAACTAGTTAGCCACCTGGCCCGATATCGTTTTTAGGGCTGTTTTGTTGACCTTGAATCCGATATGTCGATTTGTTGAGAGTGATGATTTTCTTTTTTTTTTTTTTTTTTTTATGACGGAAGGGGAAACCTCGAACACAAGCTTACTAAACCCAACCTTGATGATTGTGTTAGAAAGATCATTCTTTACATAAGTAGCCTATTAAAAATCACAAGACACTCTTTAAAATGTTATCAGTTTTAATTTATTTTTTTATATTTAAACTTAATGATTTTAAAAGATGTTGGAATTAAATTAAAATTTGCTTTAATTAATCCAATTATATTTTTAAATATATAAAAGTTTAAAAATTAAAAAAAAAATTATAGTTACTAAAATCAAAAGAGTTCGACATACATGACTTCTTGACTGGGATTATTTTTTTATACATTTTGTTTAAGCACGTAGATCTTTTCAAAAAACTTGATAGAAAGGAAGTCAGATGAATACATCCATATAGATGGTTTTTCTTAGTTCATTGTATTTTAATTATAAAATGAATAAATTTATCTTTTACTTGGGCCATGGTATTTTTGTTCAATTAAAAAAATTGTAAGTTCTGCATAAATTGTAAGTTTGTTATCGCATTTGTATAGAGCGAGTCAACCAAGCTCATCAATTAATGGAAGGCTCACTTGGAATATTAATGTACTACGTACTGAGCCACATGGGGGAATTTGGATGAGTATGAAGTGAGCAGTCATTAGTTGAGTCGAGTATTTTCTTCGAACTGTCTATTTCATTGTGCTCGTTGAGACACCTGCTCTGCACGTGAGTATGTGTAAAATATTTTACAATTATCTAAGATAAAATGTTTAAGATCATTACGATAAAGAAAATTAAACTATTCGAAATTAATTCCATTTTACTGTGGTCATTGCTGTTAATTCCAATAAATACATACAAAACATTAAAAGAATTAATGAAAATCTTATATGGCAATTTACAATTTCTAGTTTGATTTTTATAATTTATAACATTTTCCTCATTTTTCTGGCAATACCTTATTCATATCAAAAAGTTCGCCTTCCTGTTAAATACTCCATCATAATTTGCAAGATGTAAAATCAGATTATCATCATACTATATTTCTCATTTTTCCCTCTGTCTAAGATTGAGACCTTGGCAACCCGTAAAGAACCTACCTAAGATGTGGGGGAAGATCTTAGATTCAAGTCACTCTCAAGAGAAAATAGCAAATTCCTATAGTGTTCCCCAGTGTGTGTAAATATAAACACATCATCCAAAAAAAGTTTGAAACCCTGTCCAGACGGCTCCAAAGTCTGAAATCCCAACCAACCAAATCACCACCCACCAACCAACCAATATGCATCTCCAAGTCAAGGCAGCTACATCGTGATGGCCCCACCTCAGATCATAATCATATACACCATAATCCATAGACCATAAACTTATTTTGACCATTAATTGCCTAAAAACATCTACCAAATATGACCAAATCAACCTGTCATGGCTATCCTCATCGAACCAAGCTAATGAGAAAGATTACCTTCACCTCTATTATGAAAAAGGAAACTACATTTTTACACGACATATAGACATCAAGTTCGATCATATTAAAATATAATTATAGAGTATGATTAAAAATTGACCATTCGATCCAAACATATTAAAATTAGTAACTATTTCACCATTGATTTGATAACCGCATCTAATGTCTAAAAATGGATTTTATACTAAGTTTTAATTTTGACTGTAAAATCTTCAATGTCGTAGGATCCACCGGCCCACATAATATACTGAACAGAATAAAATTTTCTGATCCTACCTGAAATGCCTGCCAGCACTTTGTCAAATTTTGAGAAGTTTATATTTCTAGATCGGCTAAAAGTTAAAACTCAACTCTAACCACAATCATTTCAGATATGTTTATAGATAATAAACGAAACTCTGACTGCACTACCATTCATTACTTGGGTCCAGGTTTTGACTTGAGTGAGTGGAGAGAGAGGGAAGAAAGAAGATAAGAATGGCATGCATCCGACAACCAAAACTAAAGCCCCTTCGATGAATGTTTTGTGGGGCTTAATGATCATACGCCATTTTAAGTTGAACAGGCCCGTCTAAAGTACAGGGGTCATGTGTATGGATGCTTGTATGTTTGACAGATTATCTACTGTTTACCTGCCCCAGAGATAATGACAGTTTATTTAAATTAAAAAAAAAAAAACAAAACACAAAACACCAATCAAAGATGGGATGTGAACTTTGAAGACAAACGAGAACTGCCCAACTAGACAAAAGCAAAAATAAATTTTAATAATACCGAAATCTGAAAGCATGGGAGAGACTCACAGAAAAGTTTCCACAAAAACCGAGGAGAGATCCAAGAGAGAGGGAAAGAAAACCCTAAAAAGCAGCCACGCATTTCATGACGATATTCAATTGCAACAAAGAGTAATGATGATTACAGATAGCAAAACAGATGACTTAAAAAATGGCAAGGAAAAAGGTATATGCTTGGGTTTAATCAATGCATAAGCATTAAATAGCAGCTAAAAAGCTATAAAGATGGAAACCGACTGATGCAAGATATGAATTCCTCACTATGTGCGCAATTCATGTCCTGAAAGCCACTTCAGGAAGTACAATTCAGTATACAGAGATTGAGAGGGGAT